>JYFJ02002433.1:0-57132 GCA_000934665.2 Catajapyx aquilonaris
CTCTCAAATACCAATACCTTAGTCTTATCTACGTTAATCCTCATACCCCTCTTTTCACAAACATTATCTAACTTGCCTAGGATCAACTGTAAATCAGACTCACTCTCCGCCAGAAGGGCAGAATCATCTGCATACAGCAAGTGACTAACTAACTCATCACCAAACTGCACTCCTACACCTTCGACCATAGCTTCCCTTACACATGCATCTAAGTACAAGTTAAATAACCAGGGAGACATGACACAACCCCGCTTAAACCCAACACTAATGTTAAACCAGTCAGAGAAACCCCCACTAGTTCTAACACAAGCTCTACTCTCTTCATACAATGACTTTACAGCCTCCAACAGGCGGCCCTTCACTCCATAGAGACTCAGAACTTCCCACAAACCTTCCCTACTTACTGTGTCATATGCTTTCTCTAAGTCTACAAAGGCAACGAAAACCTTCTTGTTTACAGCTAAATACTTTTCTATCACGAGTCTCATACAGAATATCTGATCTACACAACTCTTACCCGCACTCTGAATATTCAGTATTCTCTGACTTGTGTCCCTCTTAACTCTTTCTATCAAAACCTTAGCATACACTTTCCCTGGTACACTTAACAAACTAATGACACGATAATTATTGCAGTCACACACATCTCCCTTACCCTTATACAGAGGTACTATAATAGCATCCCTCCAATCCCTAGGAACTACACCATTATCAAAAGAAACCCTACATAAATTAGTCAAAAAAGTAACTACATCACCCCCGCCACACCTCACCATTTCCGAAGAAATAGCATCAACCCCAGGGGATTTACCTAGTTTAAGTCCTAAAGCAGCAGCTGCAACTTCCTTCTTAACAATATCCCCACAACCATCATTACTTGATACAACATCCCCAATTAAGCTAACAGATACATCTACACTGGCCTTATCACTTGCTGACAGCAAGTCCTTAAAATACTCTCCCCTGCGCCCTTTCCAATCACAATGTAAAATAATAGGAAATGGACTTTCCTAACTTGAATTTCTATAACTCGAAGTGCTGACAGGGCTTTATGATGGGTTATCGATGCATTTTCAGACTCCCTAAGTCGAAGTTCATGTTGGCAAGTACTGAAATTTTTTAATTTCCCAGCCGAAGGGTTGACAGTAGGCCACACGTACAGAAAGGCTCAATTTCCTGATCTCCGTCTACCCGATGTACCGAAAGAAGTGTTTGACTCAATTGTGACAATATTGAATCCTTGAATCTAATGCCTGGTTGCAGCAACAAAATTACCGGTCTGATAGCTCCTAATGGACAGATAGGTAGACCTTTTAACATGTGCTATCGGTCCGTTAGGAGCTATCGGACCGGTAATTTTGTTGGTGCAACCAGGCATAAGAGTCGTAGGCAAATGTCCATAACGGAGATTTTTTTAACAACAAAACAACGAGGAACATTGTAAGTGTGGTAGTGACAGTTATTTTAAAGTTTTGAACACCTTTCGTCGCTGGATATAAAGGTAGGCTTCCTTATAGAGTTCTGTGCTTTAAAAAAGCCAAACTTCACTAAGGGCCAGTTGCACCGACCTCAGTATATCTTAGAACCTCGGGTATATCAAGAATTGCCATAGCAATCATTGTTGGTCAACAACGATTGCTATGGCAATTCTTGATATACCCGAGGTTCTAAGATAGACTGAGGTCGGTGCAACTGGCCCTAACTCGAATCTTCTGTAACTCAAAGTCTTTTTACGGTCCCATGGAGATTCGACTTATAGAAGTTTTACTGTATTTGGTCTCTGGATTGGGGAGGTCCCATTAATACCTGGCGTAACATCATTTCTGCATGGTTTTTGCATAGTTTTTAAATAAAAGTAAGCTTACAACTTCTGCTTCCTAGTACAAAAGTATGCTTGGCAATAATACTAAAAAATATTGTGCAATGTGATTGTTTTCGATCTTCAGTATGGTTAGGCTCTTGTTTGGATTACCAGTGCATGATCAACAGTAAATTCAGAGAGTGATTAATCCTAATAGGCAATTACTTGATTGTTGGTAATAAAACCAAGCAATTAATCTTATAAGAATCTCACATGTTCTGGCTTGACCATCCATCTCCATTACTTGAAGGTGGCATGCCCTGACTGGGGTGAGCTGCTGTCGATGCAAGGTGGGCTGTCAATATGAGATGGGCAGAAAAGAGGAAGTGACTGGGTTGTTTTCTGTCTCTTGTGGTCCCCACTATGTTTTCTGCATGCACCATCAGGGGAGCAGCACCACAGGTTCCATGGGTTTGAACTTTCTAAAGTTGAGAAAAACTCTGCAAGTAATTTTGGAGGAATACTATGACTCATGGAGGAGGGGTCATTGCATAATTTATCTGCGAGTGCCAAGTGGCAGACAAAATACAGGGTGAAGGGAAACTCGATAGTCAATCGCCAGGTAGACTGATAGTACTCGTAAGACTAATGCTGGGATGTGCAATTAGTTTTGGCCTCCGTTGCATAGTTAATGAGTACGGCGCCGTCAAAGTTTCGTGAAGTCACATCTGTTCCGCCAGCTTCTAAGATGCAAATGTCAGTTCAAGGGCCTCCGGTCCCTTGCCGTGGTCCCCTAACACATCGTCCATGTGCAAAAGGCAATATCAAATCCCGTCAGAGTAAAAATCCAGGTATGACACCCATGCACTTCAACATTTTTGCCTCATAGCCCAAAACTAATTGCACATCCCTATATTAGTTTTGTGAGTAGCCTACTATAAGTTTACCTGGCGATTGTCTGGGAGTTTCCCTTCACCCTGAATATTAAAATTATTCAATCCAGATATCCAATGGGTCTTGGACACCCCTTTGAACAGTTAGAATGTGTAATTTTTTGTCCGTTTTTCTCAATGATACCACCAGATCCTTCTTCAGCACACCAGTCTTCCAACTTTCTCATTCCACAATCATTCTTTGTCTACTAAACTTTGCTGAAACCCATTCAATAACACCATGGCACTGCAGCGCAGTATGGTGCTCTGTTGAAACAATACATCAGCCATTACACCTAACATCTTCAGGGAGCCATTTACACAGGGTCTGTGCAACCATGGGGTGGGAGACGGCAGAACCGGCTGAACCCCATAGGTCCACCTAGTACAAACCTAACCTCCACAGAACACCACTGCTCTAGCCCTCTAGCTAAGCACAATCCCATACTGTACTCCTAGATACTCACTGTACTGGGCTGTACTTACTATCATCCATGAAGTACATGCCAGATTGATGAGCTGCTACCTGCTCTGCTGCCCAAAAGCATTGTATGCATTTTTCGGAATGTCAACAGCAGCCTTCAAGCTTTATAATGTGCAAGTCACAAAATATGAATTTGGTTTGCCAATACGCTGGGTTCGACTGGTTGTATGGCCAGAAAGGGAAGCTACGATATTTGAGTTTAGTCCAACATGACAGTGTCTGCAAATGTGTTTTGCTTTTGGGTGGCAGTGATTTTAGAAACACACTTCATGTACTATCAGTCCACCAAGAATTGTCGCAGCGGCAGCGCACAAACTACAGTTACGAGCACTTCCAGGGGGAGAAATCAATGGAGAAGTGCTCGTAGACAGAAGTTCGTGCGCTGCCGCTGCGACAATTCTTGGTGGACTGATCGTACCAAAATCCCAGGATACCACTGTGCAAGGCAGGTATTCAAATAATTTAAAAAGTTATGTCCAAAAAGTTAAATTGTTTCCAATAGAGTGCATACATATTATATAACAATAAATGTATGGGGGAACAGGATAAAGTGGGTGTCATGCTACAACTCAAGATGATTCTCTTCAACAATCAAAAGTCAGTGTTCCTTAGTTAGGAATTTTACCATGATCTGGATGTGATCTTTACTGGGTGTTGCACTGATAACCAAATATCTATCTACAATTCATTAAGCAGCCGCAGCTCTCTCCCTCTTCCTCTCTGAACTGCTTTCCCAAATTAAATACCACAAAATTAATATCAATAAGCCACATTAGAGTAAATGGCAACTTTTTGGAAAATAAGTGTGTACCTAATTAATCAATGAGCCTCTTTATGCATGTATTTCCAACACGATTTGAAACAATATAACATGAGGAAATATAGTCCTTTCTATTGGACAGAGAGTAGGTGTCAGATATACATGCATGTGTAGGCTTGAAGGGCTTGGCACCATATGACTGCATTCAAGGAAGAGTTGGAGAATAATAGGGAGGATACTCAAAAAATGGCACACAGAAAATATACAAATCGAAAAAAAAATAGACAATATCATTTGCCTTGCAGCATGAACATGATCATCCTGACCCTCCGTCTGAGGTGGAGTAACTCCTCTTCCGAACCTTTACGCTTCCATTACTCCTTCGCGGCTGCAATGAAAACGCTGGTGACGACAAAAAAGCAGTGCTGTCAACAGTTCTCCGTAACACCTTTGCTCTGTTGGCACTGCCACCTATCGGGTCTGGGTCCTCATCTTCTTGTTTTTCCCCTTCCGACTTGATCATCCCATTGGAGGGGCTTCCTTTGCATCGGACACATATGAAGACTTCGGGGATGTTGGTTCTCCTGATCTTTGCACAGGAGAGATGAATCCAGGTGAGGCACTGGCTGCACTCAATCATTGGACGGCGAGCAAATGGCTTCCTGCAGTAGCAAGTCACCAGGTCGTAGGACTCATCATCTTCAATGTCAGCAAGGAAAGAAAAAGACAATTAGGTTACGAGATGGCCATATATGACAGATACAATCACAAGGGCTGATCAGAAATTTTGTTTTCTTCTACTGTGCACATCAGAATGGAGCTCACTTCCATACTGATGCAAATGCCAACTAGGCTTGCACGTCACATGTTGCATATGTCTGTATGGGCATTTACAAATGACAGCATAATGAAGAGTACGTTTTTAATTGCCCATCGTCAGGCAGAAAGCACTAACACCAGAATATGCACATTATCAAAAAGAGCCGCATGCAGTCCTCTTTTTCCGTCACCGGGACTTCATTACGATAATCATGGCAGGTCACAGTATGACGATAAAAAGTAGATGATCCCATAAGCCATAGAAATTCTCCAGATATGCTCCTAAACCTTGATAATGTTAGGGGCAACCTTCAGAACATCAACAATGATTGGCAGATTCAAACTGAATCCTATCAATCACTGTGGCTCTGCATTTGGTTGTTCAGGCTTACCACTTGCAAGAGTAACCCAAGCCCAGAAGCACATGTCACATAAAAATAGTTTATCTGAAGAGGGAAAAAAATAAGAACAAAACTGGCCACTTCAAGCTTCCATAAACTGTGACATGGTCATGCAAGCTTGGCTGCCCACACAAATTTTTGGTCATAATTTGCTGCTGGCACAGGAAAGACATACAATACTGGAGATCAACCAACAAGGACTGCATATGCAGTGAAACCTGCCTGAAGAAGGCCTTGGATGCAGCAGAAACTTGTCCAATGTCGAGTATCTCTTTAGTCCCTGCAACTGATTTTCCATGTGGTTTTACTGCTTATAATGGGCACTGATTCAGTGCAAAAACAAAAACAGTCGCAGCCTCACAGAGTGACAACACAAATGGCAGGTTTCATGGCATTTTGACAACCTATTGCTAAGCTTCCAAAACTGTCCACTTCAATTGTCATAATGAAACAATGCTACCAATGCACATTGCAGACAAGAGCTACAAAGTAACAGGATCATTTTTTCACAACTGGAGCAGGCAGGGAGGTGCAGTTTGGCACTTACCAGTGTTTGCACTCGCCTAACTGATGGCATGACTCTACAACATTAAGCAATGGATTAATAGCAATGATATCTAGGGGCTCTTCTGCGACTATGGTGGCATAGAAGGTTGATCCTTCATGCTGTCCTTACGTCGCATGCTAGCTGTGAAATAACACACAGCAAGTGAAAACACAACAGTGTATATGCCAAACTCCGCTCCCACCAACTGTTGAATAGTGCCAGGGTTAACTTCATACCTGTCTCCACGTCGGAGTTTTTCGCATCTGCCACGGAAGAAGGTTCAGACTTGACACTGTCCTCTCGACTTCCTGTGCTTCCCAAGGGACTGCTCGTCTTGGCTCGCATCTCCTACAGCGTAAAGAGGAAAGTGCAGTTAAGTGACAATGTAGCTTGGATCAGGTATTGTCCTTCTAAGGTTTCAATAGCTGAATGCTGTCATCGGCATCTCTGCCTCTAATATCAATCAACCATCCTGTTCATCTAACCATGACCAGTGATGCAAAGTTTGCTTTAGACAAAAGTTTCATTTAGTTTTCAGTATCCATTAAACCAGAAAATTGCAGCACTTGTGTAGGTAAGCTTGAACTAAATCATACCTTGCAAATTGCAGTAGGCTCACAATACTACTATAGTCCTCAGCAAAAAAGCTATCCACAATGAGCAGTCAAGGTGGAGTGTTGTTTGTCTGGCTCACATTAAACTAATGCAGCTGGCTACATTGCAGGCACAGCATTTTTTTCTGCAGATGGCTGCATCAAATGCCTGTGCACAAAGAACTAAACCAACCATTTATTTTTAACAAAATAGTTGTCTGACTGATAGGCAGCTTTCTACAGTCACAGATTAGCTACTGCGCTATTACACGAAAAGGAAAATGGCCCTAATGGAATCATGTATTTCTCAGTGTTCCTCTGCATTTGCTGCCTCTGAGCATAACCCCTCCCTTTTCCATCTACCCACATAGGACTTCTCCCCTCTCACGTGTACGAGTCGAGATACCCTCATGACTAACAGGCATTGTCTTCACAGGAGCTGCTACATTTATATGCCTCCTCTGCATGCGCTGCATTTTTCTTGTAATTCAATCCTCCTGATATCAAAGCAAGGAAATCGTGTCCTAATTATAGGAATTTTTCTTGTGAAGACAAAGCCAACTGTAGTGTAAAACTGAGCCCGGATGTCGAGGGCCATTGTACTGCATGAACTCGCATCTTGACACCACTCTGTATCTATTCGACAATAAAAAGGTCCAACTCACCTCCTGCTTCTTAATTTCAAAGTAGTTTTCGTGCTCGAGTATAATCTGGCAGAAGAGCTGGAAATCCTCCGAAGTCCTAGGCTTCTTCCTGGGGATGGTCTGCTGTGCCCCCACTCCGCCCCCGACAGTTGCGCCTCGACGCCTGAACCCCGTACTTGCAACCTTTTCACTATCTTGCATGTTTGCCAGTACAGGGCACCTGGTGGAAAAGAGGGGAAAATTTGTGGTTATGCAATTTGGTGGTTTTGTCAAGGAAGCAGGTATAACTTGCGGTAGTGTTGGAGTATGGCCAAGCCTGGATGCACATCCATAAATAATATGTTTCTGACCCACTTGGGGCAGACCCTAATCCCCAACAAAATGGTTCCCCTTTGCCACCCCGACCCCTCCTGAATCCCTAGTGCTGTGGACCTTGCGCATTGTCACCCAGTGTCCTCCCCTATCAGGCAACTAGGCTTGATCATCGTGACATAACCTGCTGCATTGTCACAACTGATGGGCCAACTTGTCACATCCCAAACCATACCGGTGTACCTGCACCACCCATCAGCGCATTCCCTTGTCCTGCCCCCCGCCCCCTCCTGCCCTAGGGCGCGCCCTGCCTCCACCCCCAGCCCTCTCCTTCCCCCACCCAGCATCGCATCCGCCCAGGGGCAGTCGGCCCCAGCCCCAGACCTTCCCCCCCATCAGACCCACCCCCTTTCCTCTCTAACGTCTTTCCTGAGAGCCCCCTCCCCCATTCAGCCCCGTATTTCCCCCTCCCGCCCTTCCCGGCCCTGGGCCCGAGGCGGCCACGGGGTAGACGAGGCCTCACCTTCATCGCTTCCTTTTCCTCGCTCTGATGTCCTCCCTTGTCCTGTCTGTCTGTCTGTCGCACTCTCTTTCTCCCTGCGACCAAGTCCGTCCTTCCTACGTCTCTGTCTGGATCCCTGCTGCTGCTGATGCTACTTCACGGCGTCCACCAGGTGGACACTCTCACTCAAACCGCTCACCGCCAGGGGGATCTACTGTGCTTCGGGCGCCAACTTCAAACTGCCCTTTGTTGGCACTAACAACTGCACACTGTAATCGCGCATATTGTATGGGTGAAACCAGGTGAAACACTTTGAATATGCCTTACCTTCAGAAGAATATCCTGCAGCACCACCTGCTCCATTGTTGCGAACATGTGCTGCGATTCATGATAAGTGAAATTGAAAGTCGGTAATAAATGCTGTTTTATTTTGCTGGTACAATATTGATAGTTTAGAGCTGATAAAACTTTTTTCCATAATAGTTTGTTTCCCCTTCACAGAAACACACGAATGCTTCACTCGTGGCAGTCCGTACTCCTGCGTCCTTGTCTTATTTCCTTTTCTGTTGTTTCGGTTTGGGTTCGTGGTAGAAACGTCTTAAATACACCAGTGTGTGGAAAACAAGTCGCTAGCAATACAAGTTTTCTCGGAACTATGCCCTACATAAAGTGCATTATCCTATAAAAGGTATTTTTTCCCACATAACAATAATAACTTGTACAATCATCACATTTTATGGTACACGTCTTATGCCCAAAAAAAACAAAACACATCTGCATGCCTCCATGTGGAAAAAAAAAAAGGTCAAGTAAAAGAGCGCCAACAGAAAATCAAGTCGGCTGGCCTACCGCTCTGTACAGAATAATACAGCTGAAACGTTTTTTTGGGGGGAAAAAACGCTCAAAGCAATTGGTCGTCAGGGGATCCAAATGTCCTACTCCTTTTCTTTTCTGCCTCCCTGATGCTTACTAACCAAGGTTGCTACCTAACATGCAAAATTGGTTGGTAAGAACCCTGTACAAAGATTTCCCTGCTGGAATAAATATTACTGCTCGTTTTGTGTGTACAAGAAAATACAGTGAATCAATTCACCATTATGTAGTTATAAAAAAGTAGGCAGCACTACGCCCCGCCAATCATTGCTTTTTTTTCTTCCTTCTTCTTCTTCTTTTAATTAATACTTCATAACCAGGAAGCGTGATCATTTACACTCATCGACTTTTATTTGGCATTGAAGATCGACCCAACAGTACAGCACCCTCAGTCCTCAATGATTTCTTTTCCCTCTCTCTCTCATGTAGAAACTAATTTTTCTCTTTTTTTTTCGCACAAAATCAAGTGCATTTATGCAATGGAAAAAAAAAAGTTGCAATGGAATACTTTCTCCTTCAAGAAGCAATGGAATTATGTAGGTGCATATAAACAACGCTTGCACTCAAGGGAGGAAAAAAAACTGCATTCACTCAACTGTGCAAAGAAAACCTGGTAAGGGCGTATCACGGATGAGGTCAAAATGCTTGGGGGGGGGGGGGGGGGGGGNAGCTGGGATTGGGATGTCTAAAAAATTGCATAATCAAAACAGGGAGGAAATAAGGGTGGTTGGCAAACTTGCAACAGCCAATGAGCAACAATGGGTTAACAATATTGTCACAAGTTACGGCATTTCTTGTTTTCTCGTATAGAAACATTCAATCACACAAAAATGATCGGATTTGTAAAATTCTTGGCAGTTTTGGTGCTTCATTTTTGCATGGGTCAAAGGGTTATTCTCGACCATGTTGGTCCAACAAGCGAAAGAAATTGCACGTCAACACAGGTTGCAGAATCTTTTGCAGAAAAGTCCAGACATTTCATACAGTCACACCCAGCAGGAAGAATAGAAAAAAAAAAAATGCACCCCATGGCAATGATTATATTATCCTCTTACAGTAAACCTCTCAAAAAAATGCTCAATGGAATTATAGTAAAATGTACAAAGAGCAAAATCTGACCTGTGAAGAAACGGGTCCCTCCCCAAAAAAAATTAACAAGTCCCCCTCTAAACTCTACGAAAAGATGGTGCCACTTTTTGGCCAAAAAACCGGGGCTTTTCTTGCTTGCTGCTTTTTTTTCTCTCCAGGTTTTGAATCGACGGATTGGAATAGATCTCGAGTCACATAACAGAATAAGGCCACGGAAGGGAGAGTAAAAGATTGTTGTACAATTAGTAGTACTAACAGTGCCTTACGACATGGGGTAAAAAAATTGTAATGTTTGGTTCTGCCCTCCAAAACGCTCGGACAAAAGTAGAAAAGAAAACAAAAACCAACAGTGTCACCTTTTACATCTTCCCCCTTTGTGTTGGATGTGTCTTTCTCAAGTGTAATTGGCTGAATGCAACTCCCACTTAGCAAGAATGTAAATGGAAGTCAGGGTAAGAATTGTTACCTACTAATCACACAGTACCACTTATGTCTCTTGTAGATGCGGAAAAAGGAGGGCGGGTGGGCTTCAGTGGGATTGGCCATTCATCCTCCTCTTTTTCTCCTTATTTTTAAGAGTTGGAAATGAACCAAAAAAAAAAAAAAAATGATGTCCATCCCTATGTACATGCCCCCAAACCTATTTACGATGGGGTTCTTATGCTTTTCCAGGAAGACCCTGGCACCAGCCAACATTTTTTGCTCCTTCTCTTTTTGCTGCATTTTATGTTTTGTTTTTTTTCAAGTTGACGTATATGTACAGAGGGTTGGAGTGTTGGAAATATAGTAGAGAGGAATCCAGGTGGATCTTATCTTCTTTTTTTTTTGAGGAACAATATGGGAAGGAACAAGTAAGGTTTTCAGGTGGTGGGACACGGGGGGGAGAAAAATAACGTCGAGGGGAGAATTGATTGTGGAGTCACGATTCACCACCACACTTCAGTCTTACAGAAGTATACATGGGGATCTTTTCTTAGGTTTTGGCTTTTTCTCTGGCGACTTCCTGTTGATTTGCCGCACTAGATCGTAGAAAATCTGCAACGAAAAGAGAGGGCCCAGATGATGCATGCTATCTTTCATGGCTGTTAATGACAATGGTGTACTGGTTGCCATGAGCATTGATTGAGATATGTCTCGCTTCATCGTAAAGCTAGTGCTACTACTATACTTTTCCTTCAGCTACAAGTACTTTGCCTTGTGGCACTTTCATCTGTTCTCATTATGCATGACTCTTCATTTCCATGTTTGCTCAAAAAAATCTCTGCAGCTGTACAGCAGGCCTATACCTAAACCAACTCTCTGAGGCAGTTTTGATGCAACACCTTATCATAATCCCCGCCCTGTACAGTTCTGGTCATATATCGCGGCAACTGCCAGCGACATTTTCCGAAGCGGCAGAAGAAGGAATCGAAGATAAGCATACGTCAAGCATGGGCGAGCAAGATTCCTTCTTCTGCCGCTTCGGAAAATGTCGCTGGCAGTTGCCTCGATATATGACCAGAACTGTACATCAACACGTAAATTAAAGGTGGTCAGGGCCTTGCAAAAACATAGGATTGTCATTCCATGAAGTTAATAATTTCCAAGGTGCCTGGCCCCATTTGCATGATATAACAATTCTGGCCCTCCACAAGGGGCTATTCACCTAAGTTGGGTTGAGATGTGGGGTGGGATTCACATAAGGCAGGGGGTCAGTACTGCTCATAAGGTTGGTTCAGTCATGAATGGCCTGCCATTTTAAAAATCTTTGCAGGAACCTCTTGCTGATTGATAGAAATATCTTCAATATGTGGATAATGAAGTCACTTGTCTATGCATCATATTCAAAGCCAAGTAAATTACTAATTTTACACTCAAGAAAACAATTCATGACAGTAAAATGAACTTACGTCATTAACGTTGATTTTGGCTTTGGCGGATGTTTCAAGGAAGGTGCAGTTAAACTGGCGGGCCAGCCCTAGTCCCTGCTCCTTTCCCACGACCCGTTCATCCTCCAGATCACACTTGTTGCCTACCAATACCATTGGAACATCATCCGTGTCCTGAAAAATTATGAATGTAATTAGTTTCATACATAACTAAAGGAATGTAGTTGAAAAATTAAAAGTATCCTCTATAAATAAAATGTAACAACCAAAAGCTAAAATATGGATTCCTCATTAACTGAAAATTTAAAATGATTTATACAACAAGATGCAACTGTGTGGTTCCTTTATTTGTAATTAGCAGAATTGCAGAATTTGAAACTTTACCTTCACTCGGAGGATCTGTTCCCTCAGGTCTTGGAGGTCATTGAATGTGGACTGTGCTGTGATGGAGTACACTAGAACAAATCCCTGACCATTTTTCATGTACAAATCCCTCATGGCTGTGAATTGTTCCTGAAAATAAAGCAAGTGCATGTTTTAGACACGCTTATCGATATTGAAAAAAACATGCGCATTTTTTAAAATCAGCCAGCTCCCAACACTGCCTACACGAGTGCATTAGATTAATTATCGCATGACACACCTACAGCAACCAGATTTTACAGGCATGAAAACAGGAACTAGTTCCCCAGGATCTAACTCAATTTTAGTCCATTGTGGTTAATTTCAGGCCATTACGAAGTTGTGGTTTTGCTACAGCCGCCATATGAGTGAAGCACGACATGCTTTTCTAACCCTTTGACCCAAGGTCCAGAGAAGAAGTCTGCATGACATGCTAATAGCTAACCCCTTGACCACCATGCCACCATACATGAATACATTTCCTCCAACTGAGAATTTAAAAAATCCACAAGTTACATTACTCTGGTGAAAATCCAGCACTGATTTATCAATCACTTTTAAAAACCACTACACATTTCCAGACGCCTCCGGCTTCACATCTGCTCCACACTATTAGTCATTTGACTATTTAGAACCCTTGATTAAAACACTGCTCTGACTTGGCACTGTGCCATAGTGGTAGAATCTCATATTCCTTGCACAAAGAACATGTCAGAAATTCAGTTAAGATGCAGGGTGTAGCTGTCATCACCGTTTTGGTCAATTTCCAATTGCTAATTTTAACACAATATACTAGGTGGGAAGTAAGTTCCTTAATTATGAGCAACAAGTAGTGAACAAGGTTCTACCACTGCCTAACATCACTGATGAATCTTACCCAGCTACTTTTCACCATTCAAAAGCGGCCCACATTTGGAAGCATCATAATTGTACTGGTTCATGAATATGCTCAAATGTTGTCATATAGGTCGAATCGGCTCAAATCATTTGTCGATATTTTCCCTTAATACATTTCAAATCCTTATTTAAACCCTCTATATAGCCTACTCATTGATCCAGGTAAATGCATTAACACTACACTGCCTCACAATATTTTGCATGATCATATACAGTGAAACCTGCTTATGGCCACTCCATTCCATAAGCATTTTCATACTAAACAGGCTTCCATTTTATGCCACTGCTGCATAAATTATTCTGCACCAGAACCACTCAGATAATCTCACTGTATCCACAGGGTCATATGCAGGTTTCACTTTATTGTTTTCAAATTTCACCTGCTCCTTTCAACAACCCGTCATTTTGTGCTGCAGAAGAATCTAATTCAAAATTACTGCATGTACCATTGCAAGTTTTAAAAAACGACACAACAATCAAAACTTCCCTGCAATGGCAAAATATATTGGTAGCAGGATGCTACTGCACAGTATACAAAGCTACACCTAAAATCTTGTTACACACTTACACCTCAAGAGTATTTAGTTACTCCACTCCTACAATAAAAATACCATTTTTACCCCATTCTTACATCATTACACAGCCCAACCTGTTGCATGCTAATTCTCATACTATTATTATAAATGTTAACTCACAATTGCTTCTCAAAATGGAAAAAAAATAAACAAGTGCTGCTCTCCAAAAATTCATACATACGTAGTTATTACCTCTACACAGTTGAACCACTCCATTTACTCCCCACTCCGCACATAAATCACTCAGAACTACTAAAGTATCACGCTTTTTCTCAGCCTTAAGTGAACCACAAGGCCCAGGCATCATTGCGTAGGAGCACGTTACATGCTGCATTCACACCCATGCTTCAGACCCACCACCGTGAGCCAACCCCTCTGCCCACTCACACATGTGCACATATGCACTCACCGTTCCTGCCGTGTCCAAAATCTCCAGCATGCACTGTTGGCCGTCCACTTCCACTTGTTTCCGGTAGCTATCCTCAATGGTGGGGTCATACTTCTCCACAAATATCCCTTGTACAAATTGAACTGTAAGTGCCGATTTCCCTACACCACCACTTCCTAGCACCACAATCTTGTATTCACGCATCCTCGCCGTGGTTGCCTCCTGCAGAGAAGCCTGAGGAGAAGAAACAGTTCAAATGAGCACCCACATATTAATCAATCCAAACTACCCACACTGGCTTAGGTCATAGCCATGATTCATGGAGCCCACCCTGCAAGTCATGCTATCAGTAAGTCATAATCCCTGGAATGCAACTATTGCAGATAGTGTAAAACTAGGATAGGGTCACTGTGCATGTTACAGCATAACTGAATGGATGATAAGCAACTTGGCACCAGGGCTCTCCCCAGAGTTGATAAAGTTATGCATCAGCAGACTCAGCTCTGTACAGAGGACGCTGAGTAATTTTCAGGGGACCGTCTTCTCCACAACTTCCTGTCTTACATTGCGTCCAAATTGCAGCTCCCTTTGCAAGTCATCAACTTTGGCACCACAGCATTTTGGAGGAAAAAAAAAAGTGAAGTAATTGTCCCTGATCAGTATGATTCATTCCACACATGGTTCACCGCATGACAAAGGTTGTAGACCCTTCCTGTTTACCGCACAGCCCATTGAATAATATGCAAATTAGACCCTATAAAAAGGCATTAACATCCCAACACACCTCCTTCGCTTCACCTTGCCATATCAATGCCATGAATTAGTGAATACGGCCCAGTGCCGTTATACACTGTAGTTTCATCTTTCTCCACCCCCACAAGCAACCTGTTAAGACAAAATCTTCCTGAAAACGGTCCAAGTTCAGCCTGCTCTGTTATCGCATATTTGACGTTCCCCCTATCCCGCCCCCTATTTGGCCAACAGTATTGACATAATGCCCAGTGGCAAAGGGAATGTCATATTCAACCTGGAGAACTCGCTTTCAAATATTCACACTACGCAAATGTTGATAGGTGGCCACCGTTCCAACAATCCACACCACTTGAACAATAAAGACTGCTCATTAATGACTTTGATCCCCCATGTCAGATCCACTGAATCCACATTCGCCAAGATCAAACAATTTGAAACCTCACCAAAAATTTCTTCCCATTTCTCTCTCTCTCTCTCCCCCCNCCCCAACTTGTCTTCTGGACAGAAATGGGCCAGGTCTTATCTCATCCTGAATGGGAAAACCACGACCCGGGATTCCTGGGATTGTCACTACTTAACATTATCCCCTCTGACGCACACCCCCACTGATAAGCACCCCCAAAAATACAACCCCAGCCATCTCCCTCGAAGGGAATTCTCTCTTTTTTTTCTGTACCCCCGAGACCTCCACTATAGCATTTTTGCTCGCTAAAAAAATAAAAAATAACCCGCCGAAATTGCATTACCCCTTCTACTTATCTATCAATCCGCCAAAAATTGCTCACGTCACATGCAAATTGACAGCCGAATCTGATTACCACCGGATGTCCCATTAGCGCCCTTACACAATATTTTCGGCAGTTGGCACGACGGACACATAAAACCGGTTTTATGGGTCATGCGACCTGTTGACACCCTCCCTTATAATTTGCACTTCCTTCCGCAAAATTCGGCACGTCACGCTCCGTCACGCCACCAATAAATACGACATAGTAATCCCCCCCCCCCNCCACCCCTCCAGCACACTGCATCAAAATATCCGATAAACAGCAACACTGGACCCATTATTCAAGAGACCCGCACCGGACTAAAACCAAGCCCGGTTTCCAACCAGCATGGCCCCATGTTTGTTATCAACATCCGGGCTCCCCCTCTTTTCTATTTATTCCCCCACCTAGTGTCTCAACGGGATGGGAAAAGCATTTCCCACTGATTCAGTGTCAATAATAGCAGCCTGCGGTCTGGTGACGGAGATGGTCCTAACCCCAAACGTGGCCCAAGACGCCTTGCTGAAACCAACCTGGAGAGGAAACTCAAACAACCACAGTAAATAATTTAAAAAACCCCCACCCTCTCCATTAGAAAAACGGCTTAACCCTCTAATGGGCCCTTAGGACTACTTAAAACACATTAATCAAACCATATGCAACGGCACGAATTTGCCGGCTCCCTGTTCCGCAACAATATATTTCGAGCTCTTCATTCCCAATAATTGCAGGCCTTGAAATATCCGGAAATTTAGGGGAGGATATAATAGACCAATTCCGGACCAGTGTTCCGGAAATGGACCCACGTGTTGATATGAATGATCGAAAAACAAGGCAAGGCCACCAATGACCGTGCCTGCTGACTAGGGCTGTGCGATATCCGAAATTACATATCGACTTTCGATACTTAAAAAATATCGAATCGAAGTCGACATATCGAAAATCGAAAAACCGACATCGAACCGACATCGAAAAAAACAACAACAACGAAAACCGATATCGAACAGCATCGAACCGACATCGAAAAATATCGAAAACCGACATCGAACGGACAACGAAAAATATCGAAAACCGACATCGAAAAATATCGAAAAACCGACATCGAACCGACATCAAAAAATCGCGATATTCGCAGACCTGGGCAAGCTAACAGAAATTTTTAGCTCAGCTAACTTCCGCTAACAGCTGATTTGGTTAGCAAACCGTGGGCGGCGCTAAATTGCTAATGATAAACAGCTAGAATGATTAGGGGGGTTTCCACTAACCTTTCTAGCTGTTAAGCCTTAAGGATTTGGTGATGTCCATGGCTTTGCTGAGCAAGTTAGCTGTTATCGAAGTTAGCTGTGCCCACCTCGGGATATTCGATACATCGAACATGGCAAGCGTCGGATATCGCAACTTCGACATCAGGAAAATATCGTATCGACAGTCGATGTATCGAAATATCCCACAGCCCTACTGCTGACATCACCCGCCCTCATTGGCCGTCCATCGGGCAGGGTTGTAACTACCATCCAAATATATCAAAAAATAATCAGATTTCGCACCCTTCCCGGATATTCCTGTCTATTCCCGGCACATCCTTTGAAGGTGGAAAAGGCGCAGTTGGACTCCCAAAATCCCCCCCTCTTTACCTGCCGTATTGATCACGGGAGTCACCTGTCACAAACTTTGTCATCTCCCAGGCCCCAGTCAGACCTGGGAGAACCCCCTACCGCCTTCTAAAAAATGCATATGCAAAGCGCCATCACTAGTAACCAGATCGGGTCATCTGGAATACGTTACAATATGGCATATGAAGGTCGACACTAAGCCGACTAAGTTGGATGAACAGTGCAAATTGAAACCTGGCGAATAATTTTTGGGGCAGGACCTTGGGAATATTTGCCGAAAAATTCGTAAAGTACTTCGATCGGGAACACCCTCTGCCCTTTCAAGCACACATATATGCAGCCATTCAATTACCATGCAGTACTTTGAGCCTCGGGAATCACTATTTGCACATTTACTTGTTAACCGAATCAGGACCACCGATGTTTCAGAGCACACCCTACATTTTTGCAGCATAATATTCCCAGCTGCTGTGCAGAAACAGACGTCTTTTGAAAATCGTTCCGACGTAAACTTCTGGGGAGGCAGACATAAAATTAATGCAGCGTCTATCTCAATGGAGCGCTTCTCTTTGGTTTCCAGCCTCCGCCAGGCACGATCAATGGCACTTTAAAGGAGCTATTGTTACACCCTGTGGGCTCCATACGGCCTATGAAAACGTCCGCATCTGAACATCCAACCCAATTGTTCTGAATCAGCCAGCGTGTTGCGCGCGTATCACAGTCGCGTTTCGAGCGTGAAAGTACCCACATGAAAAAAAAACACCCGGTATTAAACCGGGCCTGATTAAATCGATATGCTGTCTAAAATATTGCCACTTTAAATATCGATTGTACAGCTTGAATACCAGCGCTCGCAGCCAAAGCGTTGACAAAATTGTGTAAAGATTAACCCTGCGGTTACGGGTCATTTGATCCTACGCCACCTGTAACACTAGCTTATGTAACGCTATCCCGATAACAACGTCACCTCCACTAAAAATATCCCTCCGAAAAAAAAAAAAAATCATTGCAAATAAAACCAGGCACGTGTCACAAGTTCACATACTGTCCTTGGCCGCCTGTTAAGAATTAACCTTTATATTTCCCTCAAACCCTTCCCCAAGCGGAACAAGAAACGGCCATTACTTACGCCTGTCCTGATTAGATAAATGGCCTAGTCAGTGGCAAGGCAGATGACAACCCCCTCCCCCCACCCAACCCACAGACGAAATGTGGGTGGCACAATGGCCTATCAAAATAATGTGACCCCAGGTCATCTGACCTGGGAGGAGTCACTTGGTCAAGAAAGGGGGCGGCTTACCACCATTGTTGGGAATGTTAGCTGGCACCCGGGCTCGACTGATTTCTCCTCCCAGTTTTACCCACCACTTCCTTCCTGTGCTGCCTGATTACACTTGGAGGAAAGAAGGGGAGGGATGTCGTGTAAAAACTTCATAAAATTTCATATCGCTGCTGTCATAAGGGAACGATTAAAACTTCAGCATCGTTTCGGGCCTGTCATTACCTGGCCAGGAATTGCTAGTCATCCGGTTAGCTGGGAAGTGCCTTTCTAGAGGAACGCGTTTCTTGGCATCCTCGGGTGCTGTCGACAATCATGCCGCTTAAATCTGCAAATCCTTACGTTATATTCTAAGGGGCTTGCAACAAATGCGAATGGTGTTTTCGAGAGCGGCCTCCGTAATCCTGAGAACCCACAACTGCTGCACTGCAATCCCATTTGCATGGAATAGTGGCTTCAAATAAATCCACAAAAGTAAAAATGACTTCAAATCATGAGCACCCCTCCCAACATTACATTTTTGCAAAAACTGCATCTAATAAATTGTCTGAAAAATATTCAGTAGTTTCAGTGCTGACACAACTGCAATATTGCATTCAATCCACTTTAGTCCATATGCAAACATTACACATTTTTTAAAGGCAAAACTATTTTATGTTGCATCCAATGCAACACACTGAAAAATTGCCAACAAGTGGAATTGGGACATGTGCACCGGCAAGTGACATAGTTTCCCAATGCACTTGTATTACTTACCCATGACATACAGCATATATGCAGTTCGGCATTATCGTTAATTTGTGGCCTAGGGGGCTCCGGAGGCAGCATGGAAATATCAATAGTATCAAATGCAGTGCGAAAATGGGACCAAACAATATGTAGAAACAGATATCGGAGGGTGGGCATGGTTGGGGAGGGATCCCGATGCTTTTACAAGTCGACTCTGGCCTGGAGCATTGATACGCTTCATTGTTCATTCAATTGCAAAAGGTGCCTTGGCCCTTTAACGATCCTAATAATAGAAAGGTCGTGACATTTCACCTGGCCAAGAGGGAAGGGGGTCGAGAGAGGATTATCCCATAATGAGAGACCAGCCAATTGTTAAGCTGTGCATTCATCACCCTCAGATCTAAATTAGCACCTCTATCTTTTTAAAGCTCTGGCAACGAATGGAGCCATCAATCACGAAACTAACTCTCAATTCTGTTTGACATGCCAAATTACTTGAGACTGCTGCTAGAATTAGCCTCTTAATCGGAGACCAAAGAATCTTTGCAATACTTTCCACCTGCCACTAGCACTTTGTATCCAGTGCACCTACGCTAAATTAGCCTCCACTTTCAAAAGCCTCGCATTCTGAACTGCGAATGAGTTGCATTCATGAAATTTGCACGAGTATTGATTTGATCCTGGAAAGTGCCTGAATACTAGGTGCAGGCACAATGAACATAAACAACATTTCAAAATATTTATCGCAGACAGAAAGCTGAGAGGTTTCTAATTTGCCTTTGCAGGAACTGAGTAAAAAACCTTGAGTTGGAAGATCATGCATGTAAAATACCTTCACAGTACTGTCCTGCATGTATTAACTTCCTCAAAGGGATTAAACACACTGTAAGTAACTTGTCAAAAGCATTAGGCCGAGCATGTCAAGCACAGCTTGCAGTTACAATTATTTCCAGCACCAGAAGGCTCTTGTCGTCATGTCTGACATGGTATGGTCCAAGTGGCTTTGGCATCACCAGACCTCAAGTAATTTCCATCGTTACATATGTTAAGGAGCTAAGGAGCCTCGATGAGACTAATAAAACCATCACACAGTCCACTACTGCCATCTACCTGCCACAACTTCAGGCAATAGGGATAATCAAGTTACTTCTCAATTAACACTCTGTGCCTTTAAATGGTTCATCATCTTTCCTTGCTAATTAATGTTTACCAGAAGATTACATCCTAGCAAGTGGCTGAGAGCCTTGTGGTGTGTAGAGATATTCTCTGGCCCAAGCACAGCACTTTGTGGCTTTAAAATATGCACAATATACGCACTGAAAATGCAGGCAGCCAGAACTTGTTGTAATATCCATACACACTGGTTGTTTATCCTCTTCATATTGCTATTCAGAATTTAACGTCAAAACCTCCCAAATTTTCATTTCCCCTAATTGTAACATTACAATAAAAATTTTGCAGCACTGTGCATGTAGAAGAATGGCTAATATCGCTTTTACTTCGTTAAAGTAGTGCATTATACCACCTGTGTGCGCACCAAGACAAAATTCTAATCTCCTCTCAGGGTGATCCACATGTGGCAATCTCAAGGTAGTTTTCAATCTGAGTTTAGATCTCACGATACAGTTTGCCATGCCAACAACTTGGGACAGTGCAAGTACACTGCCCACGTCAGTCAACGACAGACGACTGCATGTATAACCTCCAAGTCCCTGACATTAATTAATTCACCCGGGTTGACATTCCTCAATGTGGCCTGGTCAGAGGCTGATTAGCAACATGCCAACACAATCACTGATAACAACTAGTGGCCATCACTGTTCAGGGTGGACACGACAAGCACTGGTCAGCACATTTCCATCGGGTTGTCAGCAGCAGGGAAAGAGGAATGAGGCTGCACACCACTGCTGAGCGAGCTGGCTGGCTGGCTGGCTGGTGTGCCAACCAACCATCCTCCGCCCCTGGTCCTACCACCACCGGGGACCTGTGCACACCGGTTGCCGCCGCACCCTCTGCCCTGCCCACCCTCGTCCGGCCCCAACGCCAAGCACGCACGCACCTCTACAGAATCAGAGAGTGACGGGGCAGCCAGGCCTAGCCGGCAGACTGGCTGCGAGGGGTACCCGCCCCTGACCGAAGGATGATGCACACACCGTGGGGAGATGACCTCGGGAGGGACGGACACGCGCCCAGCAAGCACCGTGGGAAAGGCCCAGCCCTCTCGAGACGGACTGGCCGGATGGATGGCTGACTGGCGGGGGGACCGGTCGGGTCAGTGGATGGGGATGGGAGGAGCTGCCCTTGCCCTTGCCCCTGGTCCGCCCCGGGGTGTATACGAAGGGAAGCACTTACGTCTCCTTGCACAGAGGGAGGGGGGGGGGAGATCCTCTCTGAAAGGGGGGCTACTACAGCTCCTCCGAGCTTCGGCGCTGCTGCCGTTGACTGGGCGATGGCTCCTCCCCTCCTCCAGTCCTCCCTCTCCCCCGCCTTACCCCTCACTCGCTTTCCATCTCTGCCACCAGCCGGCGACACCCGTCATGCCACCACCGGATAACGCATGCGCACCAGTCACCACTCTATCAAAGATGGAGGGCTGACTCAACACAATCCTCCAGTCAACGACTACGCTATAACAAACATGGCGCCCGCCTCGTAATTTTCGGCAGCACACTGGCCATCTGCTCCTTCCCGGAATACCTTTGACCCTGGGTTGACCCATCCGGTGGGGGCACCAGCAGAACCTTCTGGCGTCGGGCATCCCAGCCGTACTCCTCCTGGGCAGGCTGAAACGACTTTTTTTGCGCACCCTGTCTGGTCACATCTGGCAGTGCTGAAGGATGCCGTTCAGGCCGGCTGGACCCGCTGCCATCCTCAGGGGTGCGCAGAAGGATGAGCTGTTTGCAGAGAGGTTGCGATCGGATATGTCCGACCTTCTCCAGCAAGTCGCGGGTATGGAGTTTATTTCTGCAACTCACTGCCTGTCAAGGTCGCTTATTTTTATGCAATTTTCTTGAAAGGAAACCGAGTTTGGATGAAATATAGGAAGGCGGCAGAAGTAGCAGCTGATCTGCTCTACTACAGCTTGACGACTCTTTCGCTGAATCAAACTCTTGGTGAGGAGTACACCGGGATAGTCGAAGTCGCAGCAGGCCAACGGAAACTGCCACCGAGATGGGTGAGCTTTACAGCCATGCGCTCTTGAGAATGAAAATGAAAAGCTTCTGATGTGTTTCATACGATTATAATAATTGGACTGCAGTTTACATCATGTTTCAATCAATTAAAGTTGGAAGGTGTGTTTGCTCTTGATCATTGTGTTTCCTTTATAGAGATTGGGACTGATGGTCCTCCTTCATAGCGTTGGCCCAGTTGCAACAAATCATCTCCTGGCCAAAGCGTCCCAGTGGCTCAATGGTGAGGTGGCTCGGCAAAAGTTACGGCCTGAAGCCAGGCACTTTCTGCAGGATATGGTGGAGACGGCCAAGAGCAGCTACCCTTACATGTGGCGATTACATCTTGCACTCTTTTACCTCACTGGCACTTATTACCATATATCCAAACGGGTTACTGGTGTTAGATATGTGAGTAACTTTGTATTCAAGGTACAGCAGTAATGTGACATGATAGATATTGAAATTCATTATGTGGGAAATTCGCTCAACTTCTTCAGATTACGTTTAAATGTGGCTGTTGCTATGGGCAATTGGGTTTTGATCATGGTAGCCCCTACCTCAAAGGGACTCCACCTGGTACTATTGACTTGGGAGTTGGTCGAAACAGGTTAGGAATTTTTTAGGGGCTATCAAAGTTATTGTTAATTTTAGTTTAGGTTTTCATTAAGGTTCGTATGAGTGGAACAGTGTATATATACATAATAGTTTGTAAAAGCTAAGGTTAATATCTTCCAGGTGATGGTCCGTGACTGGTTTGGGCAACCAACTGGAACTCTCGGCTTCCACATACTTGGCTGGCTGTCGTTAGCCCATGTGGCCCTGACTGCCCTGTATTCAACCTGGTCATGGTGGAGCCGCCATAGGATAGCCACCCCTACCCACTCAGCTTCCTCAAAATCTACTCTGTACAAGACTGCCCCTTCTTCTGACTCTGTCCCAGACTACCTCCGCCGGTGTTCCCTCTGCCTGGAGAATCGTCGCTCCACCACTGCCACTCCCTGTGGTCACCTCTTCTGTTGGGAGTGCATATGCCAGTGGCTGAGGACCAAGCATGAGTGTCCCTTGTGTAGGGAGAAGGTGATGCCCTCCAGGGTCATCTTTCTCTTCAACTACGATCGCTCAAGTTAAAATATGGCATTTGATGATAACCAAGTGTGCAGCTGTATGTGATGATTAATTTGTATTTTTTTAACAAATGGTAATGGATGTACTGTATATTAATTGTTGGGTTGACAATAAAGCTTTTATTCTTTCCAAACTGTATGGGTAACAATGTGGTAAGATAGTGGCAACTGCCTTGAGCAGGACAAAATGCATCCTAAAGTGTATTTGTATACGCACATTTTTTTTTAGTGCTGCACATTTAGACCTCCAGACCTTGACCTACATGGAGTGAATAGCAGTTTCATTCTTTGTACTGCATCGTAAATAAGATCTCTTATCAAACAGAAATGTAGAGAGGCCAACAATGTACTGGACCTAGTATGTGATATAAAGGAATCCGTAGTTATGTGCAAGAACCCTGCAACCTGTATATTTTTGCAATGCAGAAATGAGTGTGCTGCAGCATTACTTCCTTAAATATACTGTATACACATTAAAATATGCTAGTGGGCCAGGAATTTAAAAATTAAGGAGTATCGTGTCAACATTGCACAATGAAGGAGCTTTCTTGCAAAACAGTCCTATTGATTTCCTATGCAAATTGCACCTAAAAAAACAAACGGATGACCTCCCAATTGCTTTGGTATATGAGACCTCAGAATATTTGTGTCCAGGAAATGGATTGCCACATTGCATTGTGTTTGGTCGTAATCTCGACAGCAATTGCACAACTGGCCTATTACATGACACTTTCGGTGTCATTATAATGGCATATGGGCAGTGCTCATTTGTACCTCCCCCACCCTTCCCGCAAAAAACCCCCCAAAAGTGGGTCACTTTGGTCAAGAACCATGTATGAAGTTATGAATTATTTTGGACTGGCAGGGAAAGTTACTTCTCAGTGTTATATCAGAGTGAGCTTAATAATTGCCATGCACATGCAATGAACAACGGTGCATTCCTGAAGTTACTGGCATAAAGTCCAGGCGATCCAACTCAGCACATTCTCGCAAAAATTCATACTCAAGTGTATATTCTTAACCTTGAACCCGATTATAACGATGACATTGCAAGGCTTTTACCTTTGAAAGTTCAAGAGACCGTAAATAAATGGCTTTGAATTTGTTCCAGGGCTGTGTATTCATTGAGCTAAAGGTACAAGTACGTGACAAATTGCCACCGACATCCACCTTGAAGGACAGTCTACTGTTGATTGCTTCTAATTGCTCATTAATTAATCTAAGTCACCCGCTGAAGGTCAACACTCCCTCATTTTTTGTTATGCTACAGTACCCAAAAATATATATTGTTATGCACCTGTTATTAGCCGCAATGTCTTGATAAGTCATGTCGATTATCCCCCTTTGCAACGGCCATTACCTGGCGGAATTTCGCATTTTGCTTCCAATCAGCAACGCCATCACCATGACATCCTATAAAACTGCAGGTATTACTTCCTACACCCTTGCATACCCCCATAAATAATCCTTCTTAATTGCTATATGATCATTTGTGTTCTTACAAAATATACACCCCCACTAATGACTGGTCTATTTTTGAAACTGCCCATCTATTTTATTTTTTTTGTGGGGTGGGGGGGGGGGGGATTTTGAAACAATTTCTTCCCATTTTTGGGGGTGGGGGTTGGAATTTGTGATTTTTAAACAAATTCTTCCCCCTTTTTTTGAAAATTTTTGTATTTGGAATTTTTGTGCAGGAAGCGCACTACCCACTACATGACCATCATTCTTCCAGTATAGCAACCCCGCCTACAGGTCATATCTCCGGAGGCTGCTGATTGGACCAGAGTTGGCAAGATCGACGAGGTGAAGGAGGCGGGAAAGAATAAAAGGAAAAAAAAAAAAGGAAAGAGGACCGAGAGAGCGTAACGAAACAACGGTAGTAGGCGTAGTCACCTCAGAGTGAAATAAGCCAAGTGTATATATAAAGGGCAGGAGGGTAATCGGAAGGCCCCCACAACTTTACTTGGCCGGAAGGCCGAAAGTGAAATTGGTAGCTCCAGGATTTTTTGGAAACAATTTTTTTTTTTTTGAAGATTCAGTGTGAGTGTGGATCCACCCTTTAAAAAAATGGTAAGTCCAATGATGGTCATAGTCTAGTTCACAATAACAATTGGTAAAATTGATAACCGGGTCATCAGAGTCGCCCCAGTTCAAAAGTGAAATTTTGTTGGATATGGCCTTGATTATTTTACGTGAAAAATTCCATCATCAGGAAACAACCGATTAAATGTTAAACCTTGGTGTATGGAACAAATGAATGCGTCATTCACTACTTCCTGAGATGACGATTTGTTCACATAACGTCATGTTTCGTGGCCATAATCGTAATTTTTGGCACTTAATTAAGGAGATAGGTCAACATAATAGCACATTGTGAGCAACAAAGTGGAGACAAACAATAAGACGTATATCTCATCATCTATTTGACGCCAAATGTGCGAACCGGCCTATTTTGAATAAAACCGGTTTGTAATTAGCCATCAGCTACATTATTACAACAAAGACTGTGCCAACAAAGTCCAACAGTCCAACAAAGTCTAACAGTCCAACAAAGTCCAACAGTCCAACAAAGTCCAACAAAATTGATTTTGGAATCATTTCGGAAAAAAATTTTGCCAATATTTTCAGAAGGGGCTAATGACTGTGATGTTGGTCCTCTCCTTGGCGACTGCAGATCCCAATCCAAAACCCGAGGCCAAACCGGCTGGAGATTTGGATCCCGAGGCCAAAGGTCATCCTGGCCTTGTTATCCTCTACAGGAAGGACTTTGGTGGTAAGTTCTACTTCCGCTTTTTCTTCATCAAAATACGTTTGACCAATTCGATGACGACCCTGATGATACATGAAGCATATGACATATGTAATTGGATGTATGCTGTACTTTTGACATAAAAGGAGGTTAAGGTTGAGGAGATCAAGTTATGGTCATCGAGCTCTGACACGGGTTCTAAACACATGTACACAATGAAATTTTGAGATTGACAAAAATATGGGGAGGTCCCATACGCAAAACTTTACGAAACAACAGCTTTCACTCTGGCTACGTACCTTTCGTCGAATCCTGTCTTAAGAAATATATTTTTTTTCTGACCGTTGGACAAACACACTGGAAAAACCTGACCTGGTTAGAAGGAAGTAGGAAGCAATCTCCGGATGTGTCCTATCGGAGGTGGAAAACAATCGTGACCAATCGCCGAGGTCGATTGACATTGGTCCTACTTACGAGACACGGGTTTTTTTTGCAGGGAACGACGCTACTCAAGGACGGGTGTTGCACAAAGCTAGTACCTTTCTGCATGACCACGGTGTTAGCTTCAAGCACAATAAAGATGGGCATCATAAGCATGGAGGACCCAGACCATCGTGTGCTGCGTCTGACCTCAACTACTGCCTGTATAATCATGATTACCCACTGTAAGTTGATGTATTACCATCACCAACCATGGATGATAAATACTGCTTCTTTATAGGGACAAAGTGAACCATATAGTTGATGACTACCACGACGATATCAACCATATGTACCATGAGATGAACCACTATCCTTATGACGACTACCTTCAGCATGACAACTACACCCATAGCTACAGGTACTGTACAACCTAGTTTTAACAAAGGAGCATTGTAATCAACATTTCTTCTTCAAAAGGCACAAGGGTCACTTCGTGTGCGAATCAGACGTGTCCTACGTCAGACCCGGCTGGATTCGGAACTGGAAGGGCGAATGGGTCACCACTGTCAACACCGACGTGTTTCCACAAAGTGTGCGGATGGAAACATGCAAGTACGTACTGTACCAACTCATTGCCATTAAAACATTCAACAATCATTGTCCCATGGTAATTCTAGGTATCCGCACAAGAGATGCGAATTTCTGCCTCCTTGCTACAAGTCCACGTGTGTCCAACGATACACGTACGTCAAACTGCTCTGCGTGGACCCATACAATCCGCATCATCGACCAATTATTGACGTCTTCGAGATTCCCAGTGCATGCTCTTGTTTCGTTGAAAATTTCACCTACTACTAAACTACAG
Source organism: Catajapyx aquilonaris (assembly GCA_000934665.2). Taxonomy (NCBI): domain Eukaryota; kingdom Metazoa; phylum Arthropoda; class Diplura; order Dicellurata; family Japygidae; genus Catajapyx; species Catajapyx aquilonaris. The sequence continues at coordinate 27,366 of JYFJ02002433.1, forward strand.
TGACGTCCTTTGTCAGCAGCCACTCGTGAAGACTTTCAAAGAACCACGAGAAAACTGACTCCGGAAGAGCAAGTGCTAAGCGGAAGTGTCGCGATATGTGTACCACATCAGGCGACAATTTTCTCAGCAGAAGCATAAAAGATAACAACTGGAGCACACTACACGGTTTCGTTTAATGCACAGTGATTGCAACTTTCATTCACTATGAATTTAACAATGCAGTGGACTAATATAGTGGTGTCAATTTTTAATAAAATGTAGACTTTTAGTACAGCCTACTTGTTCCTCCATCAGACCATCACCAATAGTGCTGTATCATCCACTGCCAGTCTGTTGCATCACTGGTGGGCACCGGGCACAACAATACGGTAGGTATACCTATAGGTGCTATGAAGCATTAAATAGTACAAATTGCATTATATCCCACTCCCTTTCTAAGGTTATATAAACCGTATACGAATGAACTTGTCAGTAGTTCGCTTACAACTATAGTTGCTGTGATTTCACAATTTCAAGCTAAACCTATCGTTAATGAGTTATAGCGCATCAGCTATCATCCCGGTGGAAGTGCTTTATCTGCTTGCATCCTATAGACTACCGTACTGACTACTGAGATGCAGCCTCATTTATCAACTTCATGGAACTCAGTTGACCTGCTGACCTATCTGCACTGTAGACTAGGAATGATAACCCTTCTCCGATCAGTATGTAGCGCAATTTGGTAAGCATCACAAGTCAAACATGGGTTGGATTATTAAGTTAATGTTACTTACGTTGGTGTGTTGCGGAGTGTTCAGTGAGCCAGAAGTAGTTGAGATGTTGGATAATGACCAGGAGTGCTGCCATGAAATTCATGGCATTGTGCAGAGTCACACAATCAAGCTGAGTGGTTTGGTCAAATATGAGCAAATGACAGATCGGCTCTATGACTGGTACAAGAGGACGAGGGACTCTCTGGATGACCTTATGGACTCGGGGCTCTCAAAACTGGCCCAAGTTCTAGACGAGGAGTGGGTGGAACAGGTGACTGACAAGATGCATGATGTCGACCGACTTGATATCAGCTTGAATTCAGCACTGCAGAGGATTTCAGCCCTGGATAGGAAGGTGGCCAAGTCCCTATCTAGTGCTGCGGGTGTGCTGGAAAGTGTGTTGGACCGTATGGATGCACTGGAGGCAAGACTGGCTAAGATCGAGTCTCCTAAGGTATGTCACTGTAAATAAATAAATGCAAATAAATTAACAATAAATGACAAAAATAACATGTAAATAAAACGAAATTATTTCCTGGTGTTTTGCCAAGTATGTAATCAAAGGCTGTTTTGCTTTCCAGATTGAAATAGAAAACCGCTTAGAAGCCATCGAAAAGCAGCTGAAAGGCTTGCAGAAGGAAACACTCTCAAGGACGGAATACAATCAAGATCGCAACGATGTCAACAAGTTTGTATCAGAAACTGAAGGAAAACTCCAAGGTATGCATGATCATGAATCACTTCTTGAAAATGAACTGCATCTGATCAACTCCACCCAACGAGATCAGCGAAAGCTTCTCTCTGATATGTACCACCTGTTTGAAAGCACTGCTTTGGACTTTGATGGAAAAATAGAACATATGGGTGAGGCAATGCAGCAGAAGATTGACCTTCTGGAGCAGGATGTAGTTGACCATCGGAATACAACTACAATTGAATTGGACAGATTGAACCAATCTCTGGACAAGATGGGGGACAGAATTAGGGATCTACGCTTGATCATCCCAGGGACACCAAATGGTACTGAGACACTGTTCAGGGTGATCAACTATGTCAACGGTGGAATTGCAACTCTAAGGTCTGAAAATGCAGCGATGACCAAGACCTTCCAGGAAGCAGTTGAAAGTGTCGTCACCAAAACACAGGACCAGTGGGACGAAGTAGATGATCAGATCAAAATCTTGGTCCACGAAGACAATGTCATTCACAAGTCAATACACAATATGAAGGATGAACACAGCCAGATGATTAAGACACTCCATAAAGATGTTTTGGAGCAGACAACAAAAGAAATGAACAAGTGCCAGTCCCTCATCTACGATCACGTTGTGGATGCCCAACATCAAGCTGAAGAATTTGACATGAGATTAAACAACACCATTGACAAATTTGATGCCATCCAGGTCCAGCAGCGTCAACAGGTTGACACCATGCTGCTGGAAGCTCTGCTAACAAAACATGACCTGGACCTGGAAAAAATCAAGGAGGTCATCCATTATGTCAACAAGACACTGGAAGAAGTCAGCCAGGGCTACAGTGAATTAGAAGGCCAGCTGGTGCAACTGCTGAAGATGGAAAAATTGGTTACAAAGCTGTCAGAAAAGCTGAAAGAACTGGAAGATTCCATGGCAGGTCAGAAAGTGAGGATGTCCGAGGCAGGTGATGACGTGGCGACGGTCATGGGGGAATTCCGGAGTGTGAAGGACAAGGTCACCCAACTAGATACTAGCATGAAACATCTGCAGGCACTTCTCACACGTACATCAGCAAATACAACTGACTCACCACTTATCCAAACAACCACATTTGATTCGTCCCCAAATGCAACTGTGTTTGAATTGCCCACAGCAGAACCTCTGGTGGAATCAACTGAAAGTGCAACGGAAATTGAAACAATCACGACAATTTCTACTAGTACAACAACTGTGAAGACAGAAAATAGTAGTCCCAAGAATGACATCAATGATAGGTAACATTAAATGTGTAATTTAAAGACTCTTTAATGTTTTTAGTGCGCTTGATGTTAAATTTTGTAAACTCATAAAATAATGCAGTTTTATTATGCTGGGGGCAGAAAGACCTAATTGATTCATAGCTAAAAAAATATATATATGGGTTAAACATTGAATCCCAAAAATTCATTTCAGGATTTTGCACTTTGAACCTTGGGACATCGAAATCTAGCAATAAGTTGGCAACAATTTGTTACGAAAAATGTAGGCATACATTGAAGCCTAATTTCTTTGGTCTAGCGACATGGAAGATGCAGGAATAGTGTTTCCTGGAGGAGGATCCGAGGAAAGAGCTCCATTAACCGTTGGCCGCAGGTGTAGTTCCACTGGAGAATACAGCTTCCAACCGGGTATAGATGAGTGGTGCCAAACAAACTGTAATCACGATCCAGTGTTTTGCCCAGAAAATCGCTGTGTTTGCTATGATTTGTGAGGGTTGGGTAGAATAGGAATAAGATGCCAAAGTGTTAAAATAAGGGTTTAATCAACACTGTTTACCAAAACCAGTCCTTGCAAAAAAAAAAAAAAGATCATTCTTTTCACTTTACAAACTTCAATTTCACTTAGCTACAATACCATTCACATTTACCATCTCGATTATAGTCGGAACTCCCCAAATTTTTTGATCAAAAGTCAAAATTACATCACATAATGGACACCTTTGGTGAATTTCAATGGTTGAAATGAGACTCCTCTTGGGTAGAAATAGCCGAAATGCTCGCAACTCCAAATTGGCGCACCTTATTCAAACCAACAAGTAGCCATCTGTTCATACAATAACCGTAGCTGAACAGAACTTATCCTCAAGGCCACTAATCTTAGAAAGTAAGAGCACATGTTTGAGCTTGAGAGTTCGTCCACTTGCGCCACAATTTGGCGGTTTTAGCACTAGTTCTAGTCAGTCCTATGAATCCACCAGTCATGGCCTATTCGTCCTTTGTCATGCCAAAGGTCAGATAGTCCTATGCACATTGACAAATCCTTACGACTAAGATTAAGACTAGTGCTAAAATCCCCTGCTTGTACAATGCATACAAACGAGACAAAGATGCAAACAAGTCTGCTGATTATGAGCACTCATTTCGGCCAAAGAATTTTCGACAACCAGGTGTAATATGTTTAGAATTTGATATAAAACCAATCGTTACATCAAAAACATCAATTGTATACCTCATTACACTCATAACCATAAACCTTTCTTCCCAATAATGTAAGTGGGACATCATTTCTAGGTCACCATTAAAATCATTTAAATTGCCTTACCACATGCAATTAGCTCCCTGACATCTATTACACTTCGTTGCATTATTACTTGCGCCCAACTAGAGACTAAGATGAACACTGGTAACTGCGCTGGGCCACTGAATCAGTCTCTGTGACAAGGCATCAGGAAGTACAATATTATATGTTATATAATATATAATTACTCTACTTATTTTGCTCTCACTGTGACCTGTCAAACATCTTGACTTGGCTCAACTTACACGACAAACTTTGGCTACATTCCAGCCCAGAAAATTGTACACTTGTTCGTATCACAGTATTAAGATGACAGTGTGTGCCAAATAATACGCTCTTTTCTACACTATTCACATATGTGCAGTGAGAACTCCATTAACAGGCTACATCATATACGTTGTGCCAATGTGCATTTGATACAACACAATTATGTTCAAATTTTTTGAGGCATTACATGCCAAGTGAGATCCAATTTAGTTGCATCAAAATGATCTGCGCTGGCAGCCAAAATTTTTACGTGCCCAGTAACAGCTCTTCACGTACAATGAAATACTTCAGAATTTGAGCCATCCAAAGATTGACATGATACCTAGGCATGTGTCCACTATGTTTAGAAAACACCTCTACAAATCATATCACCGGGAATTTCGTAATAAGCACGCAACCACAATTCCAAATGAAAATTTCCCCAGGTTTCAAATCTACTCTATTCCATAAATAGCAGACAAAAAATGTCACCCCACTAAGTATGTACAATGTACAATAAAATGCAAATAACTCGAATTATTCTAAACTCCCAAAACTTAAATTCCAGATATAATAATTGAAGTTCAATGCATGTTAATTAATAATCTAGGTGTTCATAATCTACTTTTCTCTTAAACTTTCTGCAAATCAGACTATTGAGGCAGTCACTTGGTGATTGAGTCAAAACAATTTGACTGGAAGTAGAAATGATGGTACGTTTGCAGATGGCTGCAGTTTGGTCAGTCCCAGTTGCTGATGTTATTTTGTTGGACCAATAAAAACTCTATTTAACACAACTACTTGCCTTAATTTCAATGCATTACTGGCATATTAGATCAACAAATGTAAATGCCACACACCAGTGTTCGTAGTTAGCCTGACCTTCCGCAGACATGAGCTTTGGTGCAGTTATTAAAAATTGCATTGCTATTTTCTGTGTATATATATATATATATATATATATATATATATATGTAAATGTTGCAGAACAGTTCTTGGGAGACAAAAAAAATAAGCTTTCTTGGGAGACCCACAGTCGCATTAGGGTCAGACTGGCAGTAATGGTCGCTTTTCCTTCACAGTAAAAAACTACAAGTCTTGGATTGATGAACACGAAAACTGTGCAAGTGATGCAAGTGATAACTGCTTATTACAACCACAATTCTTTGGACAAATGCTGCAAGTGCTGCAAATAATAATAATAATAATAATAATAATAATAATAATAATAATAATAATAATGTGTCAGCATCCATTATTCCTTAAAAAAGCATGTGTAGGATTACAATAAGCATATGTCACTGCAGGACTTGCACCATGTAGGCAGGAATTACGGTAGGCAAAATTCGACTTGTTTCCCTGACTTTGCAACTTTGCAAGTACAAAGCAATGCCTGGAGGTATTTGACCAAAAAAACAATCCAATTTTTTTTTAAACTCAGAGGAAGACACAAGAAAGATACAAGTAGACACTTGACCTTCCCCACATGGTTTGGCACAGGCAACAAGCTTAATCCTAACAATTCACTTGATCCTTAAACACTCAGAATTGTGTTTGCCTGGCTGGAATTACGTACTGTTTGTAAACCTGGCCCACTCCCCTTAGGAACATTCGTAATTGTTCTTTGTTTGTTTATGAGCTCAGAAACTATTAACATGTGCACTGTGTTTCAACTGAAACATCCATAGCGGTGAGTGATTTTTTTTTGTTCTAAGCTGATTATTATTCAAGAGTTAACAAGTAGGCCTCATTTTACAATGGTGTTAGGTTCCAGCAAAGCACGGTTGTAAAATAAAGTTGTAACACGAGGCCTACGTCTCTGTACTGGCGGACCTTACTGCAATGCATCACAAAAAGCAGAAGCACCTATAGTGTTTCGAAGACTCAGAGGCATTGCAGCATGTGTTACTGTCTCAATTTATTTTGTTATTATAAAGTAGTTTTAAGGCAATTTTGAAAAGGTCATTAATATGTAACATAAAATGCAGTTGTAAAACGCAGTGTTAGATTGAATGCAAAACCTAATTCAGCCTCTGAATTACTATGAATTTCTAAGATTGTTACATTGCAAGTAATCCATTTGGGCCAGTCAGTACCAGAGATTAATGGTTGAACCCATTTTAAAAAGCTTATGCCCTTCTGCATTACTTTAAAATACTGCACCAATTCAATCGTCAAACTTGGCATTTTTAAATAACCACTAAAAGTAGCCGTTACAAAGTTTCATAGTAACTGCGGCTCACAACTATTGTTAATGCAAAATAAATCAATGACAACTATTGATAAATCAGTTGGAACACACTGTATAATTCCTGCAAGCATTGCCAAAAGTGGAGTACAATAATTTCAAACTAGATAATCAAAACAAGCAAACATGGAAAATGAAACATAAATTTATCATGGGAATTTGTGCCATAATGCTGTAAGCACCATTTTAAAAGTAACAGAAGGTATGATGCCATATTTATATATAAAAAGAACCAATCTCAAACTTATATTGGAACTTACGGGTAGTTCATGAAGTACATCATGCTGATCTGCAGAATTTTTTGCATGACCCAAAATGTTAACGAAACTTATTTCATGCACTCGTTATTTGTGTCATATTCAGAAACAACTAGACAAGGGATTCGACTGGAGTCAGAGCTTTGGTCACAATTTGTCCCATATTACTAAATTTTGTGATACTATATCACAATGCTCAAACTATTCATGATGGTGTTTCACTACAGAGGCACTGCTTGCAATGGGAGTGATGTCATAAGTTACCTCACCTTAGTCCAGCCAAAACTGTACTCAAATTTTTTCAAGTTCAGATTGACATAAGGGGTTGCGCAAATACCACGTGACCGATTTTAGGCCAGTTTTTGGAAAAACTAGCTGGCCGAACTCAACGTTAGACTCTCCTCATAGATTTGAATATCGTCGGTGATCATACAAAACCTCGTATCTTCCGTTGGTTTTTGCAGGAGATACGAGGTTTTGCATGATCACCGACGATATGAATATGATCCATCATCTCTTGTGGGAGACAAGATTTAGACACAATCCCTCACCATGTGGTGACGCAGTCAATTACACCGGCACTCAATTCACTTGTCTCACACCTGCATGACGTACTCTACGGTAAACCCAACATTATTGCACAAAACCTTACTTTAATAATATTTCAGCCCACTTCTCCCTCCTAAAAAGTACTGTGTGCACTCAGCTACTCTCATTGTGTAAATATTGGGCAGTTCCATTGTAGGCTTTTTATTCTCTTAATAAAGAAATAAAACATCGAAAACAATAAAGCTTAAATCTCTATTCTCTTAAACTATGCAATACAAATAACCTCTTGAGCAAATTGCTGTCTTTTGTTTCCTGCTTGCACAGCAGCTTTGCCAAACGTCACTCATATTTGATGATATTAAATTAAATTTATGAGAAATAAGTGTTTCTATGTACAAGTCATGAAGAGTCGCGTGGAATGTCTAACCGATTTGATTTCCCCTTCAATATATTTCTAATAAGGTTACTTCTCTTCCGAGATTTATGCACAATATCCTTTTGTTTCAATCTCACTTCTCACAACTTTGTCCCCATAATATTAAACCAAATTAGGTGGCAATGAGCAGGTACAACTTGCCTTTCAATGTGGAAAACTTGATGTGAATTATTCCAACCAAACGCTGATGTGAATAAATTATTCCAACCAATCACTGCGTGTGTTCGAGTAAGAAGTTAATTAATCTGATTGGCGGACAAGCATATGGAACATTCTCCCATTTGATTTACACTAATGGCAGTTGGGTGCTAATATTGGGCTTAATTATCAGGCACAGTTACAGGCATCTTATGGGGGCCCTAACTCAAAATGAGAGTATCAATAAATTCTATTTCATACAAAAATTACAGGTCCACAGTAATGGACTAAAGTATCAAATTAATAAATAATTTAACATTTGTGGACAGAATGACTCCTTGCCATGCCATGATCATGCGATATTAACATTTCCTTTCAGCAAGCATGTGCCTCTCCTTCAAATATTACGGTCCGAATCTTCGATGTCTCGCGCACACCTGCAGGAGGGCATTAATCCCTGAAGAACCCAGGGAGTAGTTAATTATGTTACTCTAAAATGTGATTATTTTTACTCTCGCTGGCAGAACCCTGTTAACTCCCCTCTGCGAGCGCCTCCCGCAAGTTTGTGTGAGACGTCGAAGATTCGGGCCATAATGTCTTGGTAATTACTCCGTAACAAATTTGGTACACATGACATAATAGGTAGTAAAGGGAATTTCAACATGCTGAATAGGCAATCAAGGACCATCGTCAAGTGTCAAATGATCTCATTTTCAACCTGCATATTTGTTACATTATTTGAGTTAATCTTGCCAGAAAGCACAACAGCAGCTTCAAACACTCACGTTGGAATAGGTCAGGTAGTAGTGACATTATGTATTTGGAAACTTGGGATTGGTTAAGAGACAGCAGAGCTCATTCCCACTGGCTGATGCAATACCCCGATAGCCAGATAGCCACAGTTGCTTTGGTTCCTTCCCAATCACAGACGCTATGTAGTCTTCTTTGAAAAATTTGTCCAATTCTAATCACCTTGAGAATTCCTACATTCCATCCACAATGTGCTAGCATCCTGCTGATAAATTCAGTCTTCATGTATCCCACTAATAATTTTTCACCCTGATGTACTAATAGCACTAGATTTTAGCAGTGCGCCTTGTCATATTTTTCCACAATTCACATACAATTAACTGCTTTTCATTCCATAATTCAAATGACGTGATACAATTTTGGTTTTTCTTCATTTGGAAAAATCATTAAATAGCTAAACAACATTCCACTTGAGTACGGAAAGGAAACAAATATAACTGACGTTTGGAAAAGATGTGAAAGAGGATCCTGCATCTTGCCACCCTTTACCTGCCATTTCATTTTATGTTTGGCTCCTCTGGTAGCCTCGTATTCCTACCTTCTCAGCAAAGTTACCCAATAGGCTGCTGAATCCAGAGGGCTCATGGCCACTGTTCATGTGGAAGCCAACGGAAGTGGAGTAGGTAGCATAGAAGAGTGACCTCACTGCATCCAGTCTCTCTTTTCTCCTTTAAATATGAAAAGTTGCATTAGTGAGGCACAATTTCAGCATCCTATATTGTTTTCAACCATTTGTCACACTACCAACGGAGGTAAACCTGTATGCAACAACACCAAAAGTAGCTCACTTGATATGAATGAAAAGAAGTTCAAAAAATTGGAGTGGAAAGTGTACCAGTATATGTATTGTACAGGGTGACTCTTAAAGTCAGGATACCTAGGTAATTGCTGTATTGTTGGTTTTCAGTTTTGCCAACTCCAATTGCCAACTGTACCAACTCAACCTTTACTGACTCTCAACAATATGATATTGCACAACTGGAAACCAACAATACAATCAAATTACTTCTGTATACTGACTTTTGAGGCACCCTGTACATTCATTCTGAAAGAAAATGAACATTTTAGGGGGTGTTTTTGCTCCCTCTCCAGGAAGATGGAGAGGGGGCGTGGCCTCTACCCGAGTGTTTTTGGTGCCTCTCCAGAGAGTTGGAGAGGGGGGAAAAGGGGGGTGAAGTGGGCGGAGCTCTCCACAAATTCCCAAAAAGTGTCTTCTCTCCTCGGAGGTGGAAGAGACTTTCTGGAGAGGGGGCTGGAGCGGAGGGAGGGCGGGAAGCGGGTGAAGGTTTAAGAATTAAACATCACCAAGGAATTGGTTGCAGAATTAAACCTCCTTGGGCCCAGGGTCCTCGCCTCGCTCTCTTCTCAACTGTTTTGAGTGCTTTCTCCCCTAGCTACACCATTCCGCCCGTTTTTGGATTTAATAGTGGAGAGGGGGGATGTGGGGGATATTCCGGAAGCCCCGCCCTCTTCCACCTCTCCTCTCCATCTTCCTGGAGAGGGACCAAAAACACCCCCTTAGTCTAAATCTACTTCTTACCTATTCAACACTTCATTGCATCCTGAGTTGTGGGACAGGAGGCCATCTTCCACAAGCGTAGAACTTGAATCAGTCGTTTCTGGACACTCACAGCTGGGGGGGACATTGTACAACAAATTTAAGCAACATGCCAAAATCCCAATGGTGTCTGCCCCATGTCACCGATGAAGATGTTTACATACTTTCCCCACTTTAGAAACTTTGCACTATTTCAGACTGAACAATCACGACAGCATTTTGGAAAATATAACACAGCTCCCTCTGTTCTGCCCCTTGAAATCAAAATTGAAACCAGAGAGACATAAAGCTTTACTTACAAATTGTGAATCTGCTGAGAATTGACAGAATTTGGTGTGTTTCCTGATTCACTGTTGGACGTTGATCCTCTCAAGCTTCCCGTCCCCGAAATTATCTGCCAGCTGAAAGGATACAAACTGTAACAATGGACAACACCACCTATACAATAACTTCATTTCCATAGAAGGTGTAGTCTTACACAGAGAGTTCTGCTATAATATACCTAGAGGAAGTACTCTCCCACTAGTCAGGCTGGGCCAGCTGCCATCTTTACCATGGGTTTGGTTTGGTTTATTAGGAAGAAGCCAAAGCAGCTATGGCCATCTGGCTATAGAATATTCAAAGGTGGGACAGATGGAGATAGAAACGAAGAGGATAAAGAAGACAGGAAAGACTGGTATCTCTGTCTCCTATCCCAAAGACCTGTCCCTTTACCATGGGCATATTGTATTCTGATTCTGACAGTTGCCTAGCAACTGGGACAACAACCAATAATGACAACTGGGACGACAATTAGTCCAATAATGTCAAGCGTCCGCCATCTTTACTATGGGCATATTGCTGCCAGCATTGCTGCCTGCCTTACATTTCACCCCGAGTGCTCTCTCTACGTATATTATATATTATAGCAGAACTCTTTGGTCTTACATTCGCATATGGAAAATATAACCCACGGTCTTACTTTCAATGGCAATTCATGAATTAGAATCTCCCCTGTATAAACATGAAAGTGACTTCACAATACTGAACTAAAATTTATGGGCAAATCTCGCTTCTCAGCACAACATGCAAGAGAAAGGAAGGGCCCCTTGCGCCCTGAATCCAGGTTGGCAAGCTAAATAGATTTTTTTCAGGGGGAAACTGATGAAAGTTCCTTAGTAAATTGTGCTCATATTTTACAGTGATTTAGATCATTCTTACTCCATGTCTCATATTTACTTCAGGGAAATAAAAACTGCACTTGAAAAATCACTCACATTCAGAAAATGAACTTTTAAACATGCAAACAGACCTCCCGATACTAAGCGATCCAGTGGACTCGTTCCTTTGCCGGAACTTCTCCGGGACAGGCACTGCCACAGGACTTGTTCTGTTTCCATTGGCTGGATCCAGTGCCACCACGTGATGGAACACACCCCCACTGCCCATGTTCGGGGAATTGCCACTTCCTCCCCCTCCTCCCCCCAAGAGGAGGGGCTCTACGTAACCAGGAGGCCATGTGAATTGATGGTGGGAGTACCCATTGTTGCCCTGCTCATCGTTGGAGGAAGAATCATGGTTGGAGTAGAAGTACATGCTTGGCACCTCCTGACTCTTGGTGCTCAAAGAGCTGCTGGAGCTGTTGAGGCTCGTGTTTGAGCCCTTCATGCTTGAGCGGCCCTCTGCCTCAAACATCAGGCGCTCCAGGTGGGAGTCAGAGTCTGTATGCATCACACTGTTTTTCCACTTGCTCCTGTGGTTACAGACAATTTTAACATGTTTTCTATCATCTAATCCAAACATTTTAACTTGCACATTCAATATTTGAACAAAAAGGTATCCATTCATAACGGGAAGGGAACATTTCATTTAGTACCCAAATTACAAAAACAATCACAGATGTGCCTGCAGTCCAGGTTCCATTGGAAGTTTCAGAAGTGTAAGCTCTTGAGCATAAAATTACTACTCTGACAAACGTTCAAAGAAAAACCTATCATAGCATAATCGTCAATAATAATTGACCAAAGCGCAGTTGAATGAAATACTTAACTTATAAAATTGATGTAGACATGCAGAAATTTAAAAATATTTGCAATAGGGAATGGAAGTACACTGGAACAGCACACCCTCGGTACTTATGCTACCACACAGGCTTCTCAGCTTTCTCAGAGTGAAGGATCAACTGGCACATCAGATCATGTTCACTTGCGGAATGTTACATATACAATTGCAAAACTTACGTAAGTCAGTTACATACTGTGTAATCATTAGACATGACGACAGCACTAAACATTCCCTTGCTTCATGAAATTAAAAGCCTACAACAACGAAATCACATTTTGATTTAAGAATAATTCTGTTATCAACAATTATTGTCGAATGACAATGTCATTGGGAATCTGGTCAAAAAATCCTCATAAAAATCTGGAAAACTTTGTGGACGACCTTAATAAGGTAATGGAGTTTTAAAAAACTAACTGCTTAATCCCACTTTACAGAGCTGCTCCTGTACTCCACTGTAATCAACTTACGTGGTGTTATTGACGCTGAACTCATCACTTGCAAGGTACTTCAGGAAGTAAAAGCAGAAAAAGAATATCTCCTCTCCTTTGCTGAGTCTGTCCTGCAGGTTATGCCCAAAGAGCATCCAGTCATATGCAATAGTCAGGTACAGGATCTGTGAGGGGGTGAGGGATGCATGGGCTGCCCCGTCTGCCCACAAGGACAGCCTCAGGAGGCTGATAAACAGCGGCGTCCTGTCCCACCCACTGATGCAGTGCACCAAGACACCTGACTGCCCCTCTAACACATGTTGCAGCATCAAGCGCAGATAGTTCTTGGTCATTCGCACCACATCCCACGCTTTATACTGCTTCCAGTCCACTCGCACTTTGCACGATATAGGATCAGATGGGACACATATGGATGCATCCACATGTGTCTGGTTCCAGTCAAAAACCAGTCCAGCAGCCTCATAGTGGTTATCACGAAAGTCTTGGAAGAACTCACATCCTGGGTATGGCAGGGAGATGATGGTGAACTCTGAGTAGCGATTCTCTTTGTCCACTTTTTCCGAAGAAGTCACACTGGGGGAAAAGGTAAAGATAAACCATTGCAAAAGATATCACACAAGAACTTCAAGGCTACTTTGATATTGCACATCAAGGACTTTCAAAAATTACCTTTTTAAATATAAGTGCATGGCTAGCATATATCAACAAAAAACAAAAGATTACTGGCGCCAGTATGAATGATGAAATGTTCTTAAACCTCATGCCATTATACTTCCATGTTACATTAATGCAATCAATCATTACAGGCAGTACCTTAGAGAAATATTTTGTATAGAAATATAATTAAATGTGTTCATAATGAAAACTCCACAACACGAAGAAAAAAACTTGCTGATATTCCCCACAGAGCAATTCAACTCCTTATAATATAACCTAACTTACTTGACACCAAATTTGACCTTCTTCTTCTCCACCATAAGGTCAACAATGGTCCCAACTCCCAGTGTCTTCAGCAACCTGATGTCCTGGCTTCTGACCCTATCGAACAACTGCCACTCGCTCTGAGTCTGAGGAACCACAATTTCCCCTTCCTCCTCCCCATCCCCATCCTCCCCCACATTTCTGTACATCTCTTGATTGCTGCCATCCCCACTTCCTCCCGATGAGAAGAAATAGTCCAGGCCTGACCTGCCATATATCTCAGGACCTCCTGAGAGAGTAGCCGACCGGCAAATGCGCCTCCCTTTGTACAGGATGACTGGGACTGGGAACCTGGCCCGGCAGCGGGCAAACCTCGCCTTTCCAAACAGGTCCTTCAGCTTGGCGGGATCTGACGATCCATTGTTGCTCTCACTCAGAGAGCCATTGTTGTTGCTTTGCTGCTTCCCATCCACAACTGCAGCAGGGTCTTTCGTCTTCTCCTCCTCCAGGATGGCCAGTTGGCTCGGGTAGCTGGTGCTCAGCTCACCCTGAGTGTTGCTCACCGTCTGAAAAGCATAGTGTTTTAGCATGACATAAACAGACGATTATGTGTGTTCTACAATTTTATCATGTCCTCCTTTCCATATCAGTAAAAATGCCAACCTTGGCCTTCAATTTCTGCTATAAAAATGCAACAATCTACTAATATTTATTAACAGATCTTTGAAACTACTGTACACAGATAAGACGCACATGTTGAATTGCGCTACTTTCCATCATCAAACAAAAATTGATTAGTCTCACTGATAATTATTATGTAATTTTCTTGAAATTAACTGACCTCTCGTACATATCAAACTTTACATTTAAAAAATACACTTTCACTAAGAATGACTCAATGCTTATCAGTGGCTTGTTCCATTGCCCTCGTTTCTAACAATGCTTCCATTATCATTATCATAATGATAAGAACTCCAATAAAAATAGCAAATTACCCAGACAAATTAGGTCACTTGTAGCAGACGCACCCAATTCCATTGATAACCAATATCTTAAAATTATTACGGAATTAGCAATAATAATACGCAACACAGGCCATTAAATTTGTAAGATGTAGTAATCAGGTCTTGAATCAAGCTAAGTGATAAGCCTTATTATCAGTGCCTGGTATCATGGTGTGTGTCGGAGGATGGACGGGGGAGTGTGCAACTTACCACATATTTGTAGTCCTGATCCAGCAGATGAAAACACTTGTCGATTGTATGCTGGGCCTGAATAAAAAAGAACCAGGGCAATCAACCAAGTCTGTTTCAAATAAACCGCCAATAAACCTCTGTAGTACTAGTCTAAATGTAGCCTGGCCTCAACCCAGCAATTTCATTCGCAGTTACCTCAACACCCCACTCCCTGCCCTTGTTCCCCACATCTCCTCCCCTTCCCATTCTGGACCAAAATAAACAGACCCAGGCACAATAAACAAAAGGTTCTCTGCAATTTGTACCAACACATTTTCACTGTAATTGCATATTGGTCTATCTCAAAGCAAAAACATGGTTTTGATAATATCACTATTAAGGATTGACAAAATATCTCCTTGACATTGAAATTTAATAATTCACTCTCTCCCGAGTGTAAATTTTTCATTACAATCTATTTACAGTCCAACATTATGTATCACACACTTTATGTCAATGACTGATGTGTTGCTTACTGACGCAAGTTCAATATCATGTTATTAGTGATAAGGCTTAATGTAATTAAGCAGGCATACTTATTAGGCTGTAGGTTCATTATAATGAATTTGATTTGTTTTGCTTGCAAATATGCATTTTGGCTCATGTATTTGTGGAAGCAACCAATATACAGTCAATGTATGGACACTCCGACATGACTCAGCTACTTGAACTGCAATAAAAAGAATTCGTTTGTTGGATAAAAATGAGTACAAAAAGCAATACAGTGGCTTGAAGGTTAATATCAAGTCCAATTTCCACATTGAATGGGCAATGAGCATGAGGAATGGCTGCACGACTGCTGGAACCAGACAGATGTTACCATGTCCTCCGCCATCAAGAAACAAGTGGCAAATGGGGCTGCTGGAAATGATAACGATCCCTTTGGAAAACCAGACAAGGTCATTTCACTACCAGCAGTGGTCAGCAAGAAAAATGAAACCCAAGCTGACCTTTCCCCACACCGCCCTCAGAGGGTCCAACCTTTGACCTTTTCCCCCCTCCCGCCCACATGTGTGTGCCACTCCCAGATGGTACCTCAGGGTCGTGGTCCTTGGCCCTGTAGGTGGTCTTGGCGAAGTGTTCCAGCAGCCTTCCCAGCTCGGCCTTGATCAGCTCCTCCTCAGACGGCGGGAATGCCCCCATGTCGCCCATGCCTTTCCAGCGACGGTCCACGTTGCTGCTGCTGCTGCTACTCTTCTTGTAGACGACCTTCCCCTGGGCGACAAGCCACGAGCTCTCATCATGCCCCGCCAGCTCCGTACCTTCTGCTGCCCTCCTCCGTCCTTCCTCCGTCGACCAACTGACCACAACTGCGCCACATTACAACCTCCGTTATGGATGGGGGTGTGTACGAGGCACAGGAAGCGGCGACCCCCACACACACGCCTTAAGGGGCGCCACGCTGCATTTAAGCAGTACCTAACAGTGGACACAGAGGGCGACACCCGCATGCCCCACTGGCGACACCTACCGCCATATTATCCAACCTACTCCGTCACGCAGGGTAGCCAACCCGCATGTGCGTCACACAGTGTAGCCAACCGTCGTCCCCTTTCTTCTCCCCCCTGGAGGCTGGTGCGCTGCGCTGTGCTGTGCTGTGGTCGGACCCTTCCTTCCTGTCCGGACCCAGTGATGCCCCAATGGACCCCGAGCACGAGTGGGAGACCAGGTTCACAAAGCTCGTGAGGGAGGCGGAGACAAACATTGTCAAGATTTTTAGGGTACGGTTCCCGCATTGTCTTGTGGACAGTAGTGGGTGGATACGGTAGCGACTTTTTTTAATTTTAGACTCTCCTTAGCATTATCTAACCATTTGTTAGGTAACCAGGTGGGAAATACTTTTATGCAACTTTTTCCCGCTTCAAGGGTATAGACAGGTTAAACTTGTCTACGGAATGAGATAAAAACTGGTGCGGATTTTGTGGGAATTGCACAGTACGCAGGCCATAGCGGTGCAGGCAGTAGTTGTAAATAATGAGCAGCATGCGAGTGGACGGACCCCTGCTGGTATCACATTAACTTGGTGTTAACAATTTTGTTGGTTTTGCATGGTAGTTTTAACAGCATCTGGGGAGTTCAAGCACAGTTTGCACTTGATGACTTATGAAGCACCAATGGGTTATGGGCACTTGCTCTGGTCATTAACTGGATGGAAGTCATCTAGCATAAATATAGATGTCGTGTCATGGATGGGAAAGTCAGCCAGATAACGAAAACTCTATTATTAGAAGTTTATAGTTTTGTTTGGTTCAGCAACAATGGACTCATCCAATGTTGCCGAAGTTTTCCTTTTAATTAGAACGATAAACTTGCTGCTAAATACCACAAAGCTGGCATGAATAATAATGTAGTGGGACTGGCAATACTACAGGATCATATTTACACACTTAGCATGGACTTACATTATTCTAATACAACTTATTAGATCCCATGTGTTAATTATCATTAATTTAAAGAGGAATTTTTATGCTGAATTATAGGATGGTAATTAATGTTAATGTCGCAATTGTTCAGGATAATTGTTAATACCGTAGTAACACGCAAAACGTCGTATACCCTTAGCAATTGTTATATTTTAAAACCTGTTTCCCAGAAGCACCTGCCAAGTCGCAGGGCGGTCCCAGGCACAGCAATGGAGATAACATCAGTGAAGGAGCCCAACAACGAAGTGTACCGTAAATCCTGCCTGGACTCGCACTTGAACATGGCTGCCGACCAGAGTGTTAACCTGGATTCCAGGTCAGGGATCTGGAGGTTGAAGATGAAAGCGAGGGAATGGGACGAGAGGCAGAATGACATCAACCGGCTCAGGAATGGGTCAGACGCAGACCTGACGCAAGCCGACTCGGGTCAGGAAGAGGCCAGGCGGCTGAGGGCCGAAGTGGCTGAGCTGCGTCAAGCCGGGGAGGAGAGGGAGAGGCGGGTGTGTGCCCTGGAGACTGAGAAGAAAGGCCTCCTGGCCAGGCTGCAGCAACTGGAGAACCGGGTCGTGGCGCTGGAGGAATGTGAATCATGCCAGTCCAAGGGTGGATCTAGAGCAGGGAGGATACACAGGTGGGGAGAGAAGGAGGAAGGAGCGGGAGGGGGCAACAAACTGACCAAGCAAGTTCAAGAGCTGAAGGAGAAGGTGGACTCCCTGCAGGATAAGGTCGAGGCTGCCCTTAGCCCCAAGCAGGTCAGTCTCATTTTCTGAAGGTTTTTTGAAGTCGAAGAGAGTGAAAAGGTGTTTACCAATGGTTAGAAATGTTTACCAGTAAAAGTAAACACGAGTGAAGGCCAGTCAACTCCAATGATAATATACTATCAGGAGGGTTTGATGTATGTGCATGCCTATTGGCCAATCCATCAAGATGTATAGCGTTTCAATGTGAAATGCCACATGTGGGAAGTATTGTGCAAATTCCTTCATTAATTCCCCTTGATTTGCATGAAATGCATGTTTCTTTTGAAATATTTTCTATATTATCAGGAAGGGTTGCCATTTACCTTTTACAATATGTCAAGGCTAACAATTCTGGTGGTCAATACATGCTCAAGAATGGAGCTGATTCTGACGACAATGAGCTGGGCCCAATATTGGATGACCACTACGGTCCAGCAGACTCGGACCGCAACAAAGGTGCAGAGTTGCCGTCTGCATCGTCACTCAGCAAGGACATCTTTGAAGGCGAGTTAGAAGATTGGGGTGAGTTGGAGTGACATGTGTTTTTGGGTGGAATGACCTCAACATATTCCTTGTGCATTGCAGACACCACCGATGAGCTCAGCCTTGAAGAACTCAATCTTAGCTACACTGATGGGGACAGCAGTGGAAGTGTGGTGAATTGATGACCTCAGTGGTCTGTTTTGAGTATGTTGATTTTATGTTTTATGCTTTATGGGACTTGCAGGGGGCATATTGTGCATAAATAAATGCTATAGCCACAACTGGTGCTGAGAATATGTTTTTTATATTAGCCATTTGGGATGTGACTGCATTGTTTAATAGTTCAAGAGCACTGGCTTTTCCTTCACTGTCCTCTAGCGACAAGGTAAAGTTGCATCTGGGCGATTAGGAATGACACTGAATAAAACAAGCCTGAAAATTATACATAGCAGTTATCATTATTACTTGGGTATTGCCCAAAATGGATGCAAATAATCGTAACTGCAGTCTTCTAAACTCTGGTCAAGTTGATTAATATTAGGAAGGTCTTTGATTGACGGCAAGGTGCATGCAGCAAAGATTGCCTGTAATTTGCTCCTTGCCTGTGGGGCAATTATTATCTTTCAACTGGACTGTGCCAATCTTTGCAGGTGGTGCTGGCATCTCGGCGGCAGGGTCTCCACAACTTTGGTTGCTTGGATGAGAAAATTATTTCGCATAGAATAAGTTTGGTGTGGTGGGGTAATTTTGGTTTCTGAAATGCCTGGATTATGCGTCACTACCCCCTTTTTTTTTTCAAGAAACTCCCTCATTGCTCTTTACTGTGTGTTGAAATGTGCATTTTAACCATTTTTATAGTCTAGGTATACTGATCAAGCGTGATATAAGAGAATAAATGCAGGGTTATCCAGTTGAAACATCTGTTTTAGTCAGCAATTTCTTGACACTTTGATGTGGTTATTTTAAGGTGTCAAAAGCATATTAGCTGCTAATATTAGGCCAGATTTAATTATCAAAGCTGACTCGGAATTGCAATGAATTTCCTATTGGGAATGGCCCAATGCTGGAACCAGGTGTCAATTGGCTATGATAGAGCCCATTTTTTGCAGGCTTTGAAAAGGATGGGGTCAAGCAACATAATATCAGCTGCTAATAATCATCAATAAAAGAAGCTGTTCACAAGAAAAAGCTTAGAAATAATTCCTAACTCAAGCAGACATTTCAGTTGGAATACTCTGCGTACAAAAAAAAGTATTGTTCTAACACTGTTTTCATCTGGAGGGTATTTTTTAACTGCCAAAGAATATTATACTGTCAGTTTTTGTTATTCATTTTTTGTTACATGGTTTAAATTGGATTAAGTTGTACTCCAGTTATTTAGTCACATGGTGCACATGTTGATAGCCTGTTCTGGGAATGTGTTATAGTCACTTACGTAATTTTGGTAGCAGTATCTAATGGTTGAGCATGATGGTGTGCTGTAGCTTGTTCATAGTTTTAACCTCTGTTGGCTCGGATTGCAGCGAAATGATGACACCTGGTACATGCAAGAACTACAATGATTGCTTGTGAACCAAAAGCAGTAATATCAAGTCAGGGAGCATGCTCCACCTCTGAGCCCTAAGACACATCCCCTTGTTGCCACACCATAGTAATCATGACCAAGTAGTGAGCGATCAGCACTGGATACAGCTACCAAAAGTACTTAAAACATAGTGAGATATCTGAGTGGCTGCCTTGGCTGGCCTGGCTGAGCCCCCCGTTCAGGAGTGACAACTGATTATTTTGAGCCAACAGAAACAACAAAATGCAACAGAGGGAAATAACAAAATGATCACCAGTAATAGAAACAATGCCAATGGGGAGGCAGGGCCAGGCAAGGACATGCTTCAGAATCTGACTAGTGTGGTGGTACATATATTTTGTTAGCATGAAAATATTGCTGGGAGAAAATGCTGTTCATAATGATGTTTGCTATGTTCTAATGGCCAAATTTGTCTTTTGTAGGGCTATGTCATGCTTTAGATATTCAGCTCTTTTTTCTGTTTGCTGCATCTTTTTGCAGACATGTTGAATTCCCTTAGATGCATATGTAAAACTGCAGTATCAGTAACAAGACAAGTTGCATTGTGAAGACTGGAAGGTTTTTATAAGTTGGTTTAATAAATAAGGATTTCTTGTTCAGCAAAACGGCTGTTTTTTTCCATTTGAAAAGGGTACCTTTGAATAATAAAATTTAGGTCTTAAGGATAACACTGGAATAAAACACTTGCAGTAATATATTACACAACAAATGGAATACATGTGAGGGGCACTCAGTTTCACAAGGGAACATACCTTCCCAGTGGGAGCCAAGAAAGTGGCTTCATCTAAAAGCGAGCATGTCGACCGACTTTGTCAAATACATCAGGAAATGCTTTCTTGCAACCCAACTGATCCCTCTGCTGGTTGTACAAGGAGTGATCAAACATTTGTCGAAACTCTTCTTTCGTCATATATGTGTCTGCATACAGCATCTGAAATCTAGAGAAATTACATTACAAAATGCAGGTTAGCAGGTTGTCACATGTGAAGCCACGACATACCCATGAACCTTCCTCACAAAGTCCTCAATCTTCCTGGTAGTCTCCACTGGGTGGAATCCTGTAATCTTTGGGATCCCATAGATCCCAATGTCCACATACATTTCTTCTCCTTCTCCTTCGGGATGGACCATCCCTGGTTCTGGTGTGAGCTTCATTGGGCAGAGCCACATTGGATACACCTTGACCTCCCGATCAAAGAACTCGATGGATTCTTTCAGGTCTTTCATGGGGACCAGCATGTCTTGGAACATGTTCCTCTCTTCATACAGTTTTGCAATTGCCTTGGTCTGTGTTAGTTTCAACAGGGACACTTTGGGGGGCACCATCCAGCCAAAGAAAAAGCGAAACAATGCATTATTGCCAAATGGAATGATCTCTTGCATATTCCAGAAGATACTGCGGGTGTGACGGTGGAAATAGTCACGAAGGGGTATGTATTCTAGGCCCTTTCCAGTGCGGAGGAAGCTCTCCACATGCTTGTAAAACCATGGCTTGTACCACTTGCTTATTTGATTTAACTGGAATGGAAACAAAAACAAATTAAATATATCATGCAAATTCTGGAGGGTGCAACATATTAACATGGACTCTAACTTGAGGAATTTCTAGACAGCGAGAGATTTGGTTGTCAAGTGGTTTATTTCCATAGTGATAATTCCTATGGTTCTAATTCCTGTGTTTTCCTGCTGCTAATGTACCAATATGAAGGTGAAGTGATAATGAGTGATAAGGAAGATAATTTAAAAAATTTCTTTTTAACACAGTGATAAAGGCAAGTTATATCCATCCATATCTACTACACCCATGCAATTTTCACAACACTGCACTGCTTAATACCCATGCAAGGTCTTTAAAATACCTATACAAAGGCAGTACGTGAAGAGGGTAAATATAAGAGTTGTGCATTTTTATCAATTAGGCCTTCGTATTGCTCAAGATATCTCTAATCACTTTGCTGTGCCTAGGATGACATCGGAATCTTGCTCAGGAAGCGATAAACCTTACCTTAACTTTGAAAAATAACTTATGACCACTTAACAAAGTGCGTTCCTTGCATGTTATACATACCTTGTAAGGATCTGCAGATGACACCATATTAGCTGTCATGATGACTCCTTGGTCCTTATTGAACATTATTCCTTCCACAAACTGGTTGTCCTCTTCCTTCTCAACCTCATTACGAAAAACTTCCAGAGCATGGGCCAGTGAGTGAACTGGCTGGTATTCGAGCTTCACAAACCTCTGGTTAGGAATTATCTTCAGCTCCACAGCTGTCAAGAAGCCCAAGGTGCCATACGACCAAGGAATAGCGTAAAACAATTCTGGCCTCTCTGCCTGGTAAAGATGGGGAAAAACATGGGAAATGGTGGTGGGGGGAAAAACATCAGATGTCTAGTGTCTGGAAGTTAGGGTCAATACACTTAGGTTATGTAAGTAGGGTGACATGACCCCATGTTGGGTGATAAGATTCTAGAGTGAGACCATTCACACAATGTGTCAGTTCTTGAATTAATCAAACAATGTTTCAAGTGCAGATATGACAGATAATGACAATGTATGAAGATGAAGTGTTAAGACTTGCCAATAGAGTTTGTGGTTCAGTTATTAACAAAGTACCTTAGAGCAGGTGACAACATTTCCATCAGCAAGAGCAACTTCAAAGGACACACAAATGTGCTGGAAAAGCCCGTGCTTATGCGATGATGTCTCTACGCCACACCCCATCACCAGTCCACCTGCAACAACCAATAATTTTTAAATATCTATGCATCAAACATTTTCACATCAATGGCTTACCAACTGTGAGGTCATCCATCTCTGGCTGTACTGGCAAAGCCCACCCCAATGGGTCCAGAAGGTTGGTCAGTTGACCCATAGTAACAAGAGGTTCTACTCTGACCGTCTGAAACATTTACAATGTCATTATTCATAGCATGAAACATATTTGTGAATTCTGTACCCTCTTGTATGCATCAAGTTCCAGCACATCCACTAAGTTGATGCTGATCTTCTGCAAAGTCTCCTTGTATTTTGGTTGTCTGAAGCTTATGGTCTGCCATCCTGGACGAGCTGTGCACATTTGCTTGTCAGCCCCTGACGACATCCATTCTCGAATCTGTCATGAAATAAGAAATGTTGAATACCTACCCTCGTTATTGCCTAAATTAATGAGGAAAGTCATGTATCATAAGACAGATAATAAACTATAAAATGTATTACAATGTAAAGGTGAGGGATGAGATCTCCTGATGGCCTTTTGATAAGAATCGCACCAAACTGATAGGCAACAATACTCATTCTGGGAGACGTAATCTGAAGGATTCGTGTCATTTTATCATTCTCGTTACAGATTACTACCATCAGGAACGAATCCCTTCTCCCTACATCTCCCTCTTGCACTTCGAACCTTCCCACAGATAGCTTGTCCTCACTGTTGGTTCTAGTGCAGGATGTCCCTTAGTAAGTATATATTTCTCACTGAATCATCATTATTGCACAGTATGTATAGTCTACAGTCACTTTCTCCGTAAGCTAAAAACCTCTAGAAACCGGAAAAACACTGGTTGTAATGTACTATTGTTAAAACCCATCCCATGGCAGCAATTTATGTACTGTATATCTCAATGTCTATTTTTTCAAAACATATCAACACATGGTATCAAGCGAATCAATTGGGTCAATGAATTAGGATACAAACATGTTTAATTAAAAAATTATTTTTGAATACTAATAATACGACGGACTTAGTACCATCCTGGTTCAACCTACGTGACATTCAGTCTGCCCTTTCCTAGTTTTTATACTTATCTAGGAACAAACTACAAAATCAATGATAGGCTCAAACAATCCAGGAAAATCAACTAAAAGACAAATATATGCTCCGTATATGGAACAGAAATGAACTTTTTGACGTAACACACAAAAAATGCAATAATGCGTTATTACCTGTCTCTGGACGTCCTTGACTTTCTTATCATGCTGCTTAGGAGCGCTGCTCAGATGGAAAATGACCCAACTCCTCGCGAAGTATAGTACGTCATAAATAAGAGAAGCAGGCAGCAAAAAGAAAATGACAAACAGCCATCGATAGTTGACCAAAACGTACTCCAAAATCTTGTCGAAATATGCCTTGTAGTTACCCATCTGGTCCCCCTGAGTACTTTCCTGCCGTTTGAGAACTGTGCCGGTCGCCATGTGAGATCCTTCACACACTGGACTAATGCATGGACACGTTCCCAAGGCCGATCCTTTTTATCTTTGCACCCCCCACCTCCTTATGTAGTACACCCCACTGCCCCCTGTCTGCCTTTTCACATCATCAGGAATGACCAATCCGAGGTTGGGGGTGACTTAAGAGATTCATGAGTTTCTTAGGTAACGGTCCAGTCTGGCAGGATTCGAGGGCAGTGAGGTCACTTGCTATATACAACCAAAAATTGAAGCACACGACCTCCTGAACCGGAGGGGCAAAAGGTCATACATATATTATGTGTATATCTCATATATCTTACAGCTCCCAGTAGGACCAGGGCCACTTGTACACTTGCTTTTGACACTCGGTGGAACATGTGATGAAGAGCATTGGCAGAGAAACCTTTCTGGAGAATGGGGGGAACATCTGACCCTTGATGGCCAGGAGACCTGACCAAGAGATGGGTTCTTTGCAGGTGTCGCACAGAAGCAGTCTTCTGACCTCGTAGGTCCTCTTCTTCTCTTGTGCTGCATGTACGGCCAGATGGACCCTCCTGGCAGTGTTGGCTCTCTCGATGTAGTCAGTCCATAGGCTCTTTTGGAAGAAGTTGCCCGCTCCATTCAACTTTGTCAAGGTCTGGGACAGACGAAGAATTCGCCAGGGCAGAGCAGACAGTTGGTTCCCTCGCAAGTTCAGGATCCGAAGCTTCCTACATTTGGTACAGGTCATCAGCAATGTTTCTCTTAGCCCACTCACCAACTCACAAAGTTTACGACAGCCCCTATTGGGATGCCTGACTGGAAGCAAAGAAACTTTAAACTTACTTCAATTCGTCTATGTTGGGAGGCAGCATCCGGATAAAGTTGTATGAAAGATCCAAAATTTCCAGGTTTGGCAGAAGGAACAGATGTGGAGGAACTCTCTGCAAGAGACAGAAGCTGAGCTCCAGGATACGCAAATTACGGAGGCGGCAAATGTATGCTGGGATTGCCTTCATGGGGTTGTCTCGCAGGTACAGTTCTTGTAGTTGATGGCAGGAAGTCAGGGACATAGGTATGTACTGGGTGGAAGAACAGTGCATTTAGTTTCACTGCTAATGTCCGATATTTATTTATTTTAAATTTCGTCCAGTAGGCCTAGTTAAATCACCATTTATTATGGCCAGCCAGACATGGAGACATATTTATGTGAGAGTTTGTAAATGATCACAAGGCACCCAGACGACGTTACACTTTAGTGCGACGACAGTGACTTAATGTCAGGATGCACAGTAACTACACTGCAAACACTTTGGCTTATTGACGGCAGATGCTACCCTCCTTAAAGGCGGAGGTGTCAACACGCCTACTCACACATTGTGTGTCAATTATAATTATTCAGAACCGTTTGCACACACACTCCAATGGTGCATAATCTAAGATTAAATAGCTTTTGTACTTACTGGCAAACAGTTAAAATCCAGTTTTATACTGATGAGTGTGTGCCTCACCGAATCAAGATTGGGGACTGCGTCAATAAAATGAGCCTGAAACAAGAATAACATAAATTACATACTTAAAGCTGCTTAAAGCCAATGTGTGTTTACATGTGCAAGTAAGCTATATCTTGCATTGTTTCCTTTTAAAATTATTTCTATACAATTTATTGCACATACATGCTTGAACCAGCCTCCAGAAAAATACACGTCAACTTCAACAAAGTTTCTTTAGGCCCCCCCCAAACATTTTTCGTCTCGAGAGACCCTCTTAAATCGACCTCCAACCTGTCAGAAATATTGGACCCATGTGTGTGGAGAGGTTCAAACTCAAGAGGAAGCCTGGATGTAGGTGGAACCACTTTTTTCCCTTTCCTTATCACTGCGCCTGAAGCAAGCTCAATAATTTTTTACCTAAACTTGAAAAAAAAAATCTATTCGTCCACGTCAGCGTATTAATCCGATTGCCACCTTTTGACTTTGAAGGATGGCCAGAACCTACGCGTTGGACAATCTGATTTCCTGGCCGGAAAGCTCCACGTCTGTCCGTCCTCCAGTCCATCGAAAAGGTAATCACGCGTAAGTTCATACGCGAAGTTTATGACGGAAGGCCGCGGAAAAAAAGATGGTTACATGTACTGTAAAGACGGGATATATGGCTGTCAGGTCACGAACTGTACCGGACTAGACAGGTGGACTGTGATTAACCTGAATTTGAAAAATATACATGAATTTTTTGATTTTGGCGTCACTCTGCATGAGCGAGGTAGACATGAATAGAAATATTGGAAGTGAACACTTGTAATTAACCAACCTGCAGACATAAATATCGGCCACCTTTAATCACAGAGTTAAGTACGGCCAACTGTGTGTATGTAAGCACACTGGGTCCTGTCCACTGCACCCCTGGTTCGGTCAGGTCAAGCTTCTTGTATTGAAATGCGAGGCAGTATGGATGAACAGGCGGTACACTTGAAATTGAAGCAGTGATTATTAAAGTTTATATTAAATATTAAATTGCAGTATGTACTGTACTAGAGCATCTTACTCGTCATCTTCCTTTTCATCCATCCTCACCGGCTTGACTAGGAAGTGAATATTCGCGTTATTTTCCTTGGCTTCCGTGAAGTTGGGCGTCTTGGGACAGTAGAAGACGTTGCACTCGCCCAGCGTGGGCCTCAGGGCTGCCTTTATGGCCAGTGCCACTTCCACTAGAAACTGAAATTTCGTTGCATCCACTTTACGCGAATGAATACTCCAGGAAATTTACCACAAGGAGTACATTTTTCAGCTCAGAGGTATCAAGTAAAAAAGGTCTCTGTCTTTACTCCTGGTAATTTTTGAGGAGCAGTAACTGTCTCGTAATGTGTGATTTGCGGCTAGATTTGCGGCGAAGTAATGTTAGCTCACCGAAAATGAAAAAGCTGCGCAGAAAAAATACATATGTTAACCTTAATTCTGCAGTGACGAACAAGCTGCGCCAAAATCTATATAAATAAAGCCGCTTGTGAGTCTGTCTGTCTGTAGCCTGCCAACCGTCATTTGCCTGCCATCTGTGCTCCACCCCCCGGCCGGGAGAGGATGGAGGTTTTGGGGGTTGACGACAGGTGGCAGGCAAATGACGGTTGCCGTTATACAGGCGGGAGACGTTCAAGGTGTAGGAGCAGGACCACAGATGGCATTGGTGGCCGGACACACAGAAAGACAGACAGTTGACGGGGGTACTGGCAGGTGTTTTCCCTTCATTCATTTCTTCCCGGGCAACGCCGGGTGCCGCAGCTAGTTTTTAATAATTACAAAAGTGTACCTTATCACTCAATTTCTCAGATAAAACGAGATGAAATGTTATCTTCATATTATAATAATTGAAGTATGCTAAGTAGAATCTAATGCTAAGTACAACTGACCTGTTGGCGTGGAACCTTCTTATGCTTTTCCCAATCTCCTGCCTGAAACAACTCCACCTTATGCTCCAGCCATATGTTCTCTTCAGGGTATGCAATGGTCACAACAGGAGACACACTTAGTTTCTTCGGCCGATCTTCATCTTCACTCGATGATGAAGACCCCGCATCGACGGAAGCCGTGGATTGAATTTCATTGTCGATGCAATGAGATGCCTCACTTCTTGGCTAAAAACACGATCATTAAGCATTATCAGTTTAATAATAATAATAATAATAATAATAATAATAATAATAATAATAATAATAATAATAATAATAATAATAATAATAATAATAATAATAATAATAACTCTCTGTGGTGACGTTGACGGCCCATCAACATATTTCTTCATTCTCATGTCCTTATCCTGATAGTTCCGATAACTTGTGAATGGTATTTCTGATGACTCTTCTGCATCATGTTGAGTGAAGGGAGCCGTATTATCGACTGGTACTTGATTGGAATCCGCCATTTTTCACACTGCGAAAGTGTCCAGAAGTAGTTGACAATTTTTCTCCCAGGAAACACCCAGAAGTGGTCAGGCGGCAACAATGGAAGATCAGCATCATAATCAGCATTAGAATTGAAATGGTGTGTCTCCATGATAACCCTCAAATTGTTATGGAACAGAGGAGGCGGTTAATTAACGACTGCTAATAGACTTTAGTAATTCACTGAATAATTTAAGCAACGCTCATTCATTGAAGCAATTTAGGGCTCAACAAATGGGCTAGAGTGTCAATTGTGGAGATCAAGTCTATCGATAAACGAACCTCCGTATTCAAAAGGGTGGTTATAATTTGTGTTATGCTTTTGTTTTCATTATTGTGACTTAATTGCCATGGTTTCTGAAACTGTTTTCAGGTCCTGTCCATTTTATTTGGACAGCAGAGTCCAATACGCTGGTGCAAAGAATTATACAAAAGTGCCTAAAAGTTTGGATATTTACAGTAAGTATGCACTATTTAATTTTTGGGAGAATATCAGAAATAAAAAATATCAGCAAAGTTGACATTTTGCCAGCTTCATATCGTTGGTCGGTTTCGCCAGGATATGAAGTTTGCTCTCGGTTCACCAGACGCCAGCACACCTTAAACTACTTTGCAGATTGAACCCCCAGGCATAACCAATCGATGCAAAATAAGCCACCAGAATTGCATGCATTTTTGCTTTGATGACCATCTGTACATGGTACCTGTACTATCGGGCAAAATATGTGGACTCTATTTTTTCCACATTCTGCGAGTGGCACTGCCTGCGTCACATGCCTCTCCTGTGCCAGGTGAGGCATGTGCCTCAGGTACATTCACATGATGTATTAAATGGAGACAATATGGCCATCTTTAATTATTGCATGTGATTAAAAATGATGTCAATAAAATAACGTATAATCGGAAAGCGAACCGGCGTTGACAATTTCAAAAAACTTCTCTGCAGTATATAACTTACATGATTTCTACAATTTGTATGAAACTCAATATAGAGTCCCTATATGTTCTTGTCACAATTGCGCATTAAAATTTGATTCCAACAAAATGGATGGTTCAGTACCCATTACCAAGCAATTTCAAAACCCTTATAACGAAGCAATATTATACTCCTGTGTGATATTATGAGGCTTCCAATAAAAATGAGCTTCCAACTTTCAGTAAATTATACTGTTGGCAGCGCAGAACTTGAGATCTGTATTTTGATGTATTCTCATATTTCCATCTTCAAAGGGAAATTAACAATTAAGTCCCACATCTAACTCCATCTTTCTTATTACTTAGCCAAACAATGACGAGCGACGGTTCTTCCAACACTTCCTTGGCATGGGTCATGGCCCAATACTCGCAGGAATGGAGGCGAGATCCGGACACAATCCCATACCGACCGAATAGCTACGAACAATACGTCGACTTCAACTACGACTTGGTACCGGTTTTAAGCATGATATGTCATCTATGCAATAAGTTCCGCGATGCAAACATGCTTGACTGCAATGTGTGTTGCAAGGCTCATCATGCCTCTTGTCTTGTCAGCTGTA
>JYFJ02002434.1:0-50306 GCA_000934665.2 Catajapyx aquilonaris
CCAAAATTCAAAGTTAAAAATGGTTCAAAACGCTTAGGTCCAGGACCAGGTTGGCAACACCGCATAACTCCTGACCTAAGGAGCCGATCAAGTGCCGTCATGTCTCAAACGACTCCTACAGGCCTAGGGAACATATGTGCCAAGCGGCACCTTCTTATCACAAAATGCAACGTTAAAAACGCTCAGGTCATCCCCGGCCATGTTGGCAACACCGCATAACTCGTGACCTAAGGGGCCGATCAGTTGCCTGCAATTCTGGAATTGCTCCTATAGGCCTAAGGAACATATGTGCCAAGTGGCACCTTCTCATCCCAAAATGCAAGGTTAAGACGCTTAGGGCCCGGACTAAGGTATAGGTTCCGGACGGTTCAGTAGTCGTCCTCCCGAATGCGATTTGATACAGGGCTTTACGTCCGGGTATTCGGACTCTACATCCGGGGATAGCGGACCAGCTAAGCGCACGGCCTTCCTTGTATGGCTAGATAGGAAGTTGCGGGTGGCTGTGTATGACGCACTTTTTGCGTCTTGTACCGGACGCATGGATGGGCATGCATAATATGTACGCTGAGAATGATGCTGCGATGGGTTTTTGAATTGGAATTTCATTCCTGGCTCCGTCAGACCGGGCAAGAGGTTGCCTGTCACGCCAGGAGAAATATCGCCAAGGGGATGTCACCAAGTTAGTAGCATCCGAGCATACGTGGTGTTTCATTCAAGTACGGGATTATGGCACCCAAGTGGTCTCTTGCTAGCCATAAAATTGCACTAAAATGGCGATGGAGGATTCAGACGGTCATTGTGACAACAAACTCTTGTCATGCAGCCTGTATATTTTGGCCCCGCTTGTCCCTCCCGCCATGATCGATGTTATTGTTTGTGACTTCCTGCATCGATGCATTCACAGCAGAATGCAATTGGACAAAGACCTATTGTGCTAGTGTACGTGACCGGCAAGAGATGGGAATGTGGCATAAAAGGAAGGGGAACTCCGCCCTGTCGCAGCTGATGCAGCAGGCCAACACAAAATGTGCGCAAGTGTACTGCAGCCAAGTCAAATCTCTTGATTATTACACAATTGTTCCAGACACATGTAGGCTAGGTGTTTTGGGGAGGGTAAGAAGGGGGCGTATTGTGCTTTTCACAGCCGTGTTTCAAGTACGTATGCCATTGCATTGTGGGAAAACTTTTGGCTAACGAAAAGAAAAATGAACTGATGGCGCTGAAATTGAGTGTTCTACACACTTAACAAACATTCCACGGGGTGACAGGACGTCCCTCCCCATGGACGTGACCTGCAAACATTTCCTTCAGCATCCTACGTATTTGATTGGAATTGTTTGCCTTATAGGTCTATGGCCACGATCTCTGAGGGATCTCAAGATCTCAAATGTTTAGCGTTTTCATTCTCTTGCTGAGTTAGTCGTCTTCATTTCTCAGAGGTCGATTTGGCAATCATTTATATAGCGTCACGTTAAAAAGGTCGACACCATTGCGAATATTTAAAAAAAAATCATTCTTACCATTCTGAATTAAAACTTTCTTTTGGAGTTTGTAAAAAACAACTACGGCATAGGCGCATCAGTCCTGCAAAATGTCATTTTACTGGAAGTTGTAAAGTCTAATGCATTCATAAGCAAAAGTGAAAATCAGTCATCCTGTAACTTATGTTAAGCGAGGGTTTTTCTAGTCGCATTTTATTCACTGAACTGATATTAATGAGATTGGCGATTAGCCAATTCTGATTTCACAGTGGGAAACTGAAATGACGCAGTGTAAATTACCAACATATACCGTAACACTGCATATCAAGTTTCATCCATATCTGGAAAATGAGGCATTATTTTGGAGAATTCTTTTCGGTTAGTGAGAGTGGTCAAAACCCAATCAACATATCAGGCAGGTGTACCAGTGGTCGACACCGGAGATTTGGAACCTAAAGAGGGAACGCGGCAATATTGAGTGTAAATGAGACATCTGTCTTCATTTCACATCCCTTTGGGGCTGACTGATCACCACATATTTACCATCGATGACCATGAATGAGAAGCGTGTGAACACGTCACCTCCAATTTTTGCCTTGAAATGGTGCTTTTCTTAGCAGATTCGCTAAGAGACACGTAGAAAGTAAAACACACACATCCACCACATATTCATGGCATTGTCCCAAAGATGGGGTAGCCAGCGAGGACATGTTGTACAACACCTTGCCATCTCGTTTGACCGAATATGACAAACCTAAGGTGATTGGTCAGGTGCACGCAAAGGAAATGATGAGTTTGATAGTGATGAAATATGGCCTATTATACGGAAGCGACCCCGGAATATTATCCTAGGAAGACCGTGGAAAACCACAGATAACCACGGTAAGGACCGTCAGCCCCGAGAATCAAACCCAGGACCTCTCGATTAGCAGTCTGACTCTTTAACCCCCTACACCAACCTGCTTCGGTACAACGTAGGTTGTTGGAAGTTGTTGTGGGAAGACCAAGGCAAGCATGTTCGACTCCCAGCCAGTCTGCTGACAAGCTGAGAAATGGGGGAACAAGACCATTAGAGACTCGAGGGAAGTGAGGACGCGGTTTCTCCGGTGCAGGAAAAGGAGTGGCAACTGGGACCGCATTCATGGAGTGCATTTTCTTGTGTCAGCTTAATGCTTATCCCCACAATTTTCTATCCTTGTTTAAGCCTGGCCCCCAAGTAGCACTTGGCTTACTTCTCTTCTCGTTCTACTGCGCCATCTCTCTTCTGTATACATAAAATGCTGCTTGAATCATTCCATAGATTGGGCAGTACCTTTACACACGTTAAAATAATTATTCATCTTCAGTCTCTGTAATGAGCATATAGTGCT
Source organism: Catajapyx aquilonaris (assembly GCA_000934665.2). Taxonomy (NCBI): domain Eukaryota; kingdom Metazoa; phylum Arthropoda; class Diplura; order Dicellurata; family Japygidae; genus Catajapyx; species Catajapyx aquilonaris. The sequence goes on from JYFJ02002434.1 coordinate 2,852, forward strand.
AATTTCCATCTGCATCTATAAACGCCCAATTGAGCCACATAATATTATCATTTGCACACTTGGAAAGAGAGAACATCGCACAAGGGAACAGTACGTGTTGTCAATGGAGTTGCTGAATGAAACTTGGCACAATAATAAAGGCAGGTAAGTTACCGAAGCAGTAGTGGCGGAGGGGATTTGGTATCCGACTGCTAATCCGGAGGTCCTGGGTTCGAGTCCCGGAGGCCGGCGGTCCTGACCTTGGTTTTCTGTGGTTTTCCAAGGTCGCCCCAGGAATAATTTCCGGGATCGTACCGTAAAATAGGCCACAGCCGCTTCCTTCCTTTCCCTGTCCTGGAGGAGGTGCGGGTTAGTCGGGGGGTTTCTAACTCGCATCTAGGGGGTCATCTTGGCTTACGGGCCCCCTGAGGGACTGCACACGACCCCCAACTTGATGACATTGCACATGCACCAGTGTCCCCCCCTCCTATCCCCACCTTGTCCCTGCACATAGTGGTATTCCACTCCCCTAAGAGAGCCCATGGCTCTAGCACGGGGTATATCTAAAAAAAAAAAGGCAGGTAAGTTATTAATTAAACCAAATGCAAACCGTTTATGCGGAGCACTACAAGGTCAAAAGTTATGACCTCTCCATGTCAGCTTACCTTAAGAGCCACGTTTCAGATGCCGCATTCAAAAAACAGACATTTTATTACATCACTGGAAAGGTATAATTACTCTGATTACAACGAGCCAAATTGCTAGATCGCAGCCATATTTTTAAAAGTCGCTTTCAGTGATCTGCTCCAATCTAACGACACGAATCATTGGGCCATGGGGGTTGCCTTTCTGAGTCAGGATAACTTTGAACAGGTCCTTTGTAAATATACAGTACATCCATGCCAGTGTAAGGGAGTTCATCTTATAATACTATAATAATAATAATAATAATAATAATAATAATAATAATGGGGAGGCGGAGTGGTGCTGCGGTAACGTATGCGCCGACGGATGTTAGGTCCCGGGTTCGATCCCAACCCGGGGACACCCCCTTCATCTCGTGCAGAGTTCAGGGTCACCTCTGGCTTCGTCTCGGGTGGTATTTCCTGTAGACTAAACCACCCGGGGGAGTTCACTAAAAATTGCCACATAAGGACATTGCACTGCACCTTGCACATCCCCTCCTGTCATCCTGCCCGAGGGCCCGGGCGTTACGTACAAAGGCTCCAAATGTACTTGATATGTAATAAATAAAGGTCCGTGCTACATACCTCAGATGAGGTCAAGCACTGCCCCGGATTATTATTATTGTTATTATTATTATTATTATTATTATTATTATTATTATTATTATTATTATTATTATTATTATTATTATTATTATTCAGGTAGTGGTTTCATCCATCTTGAGGTACAGTAGAACCCCTATTACACTAGGGAACAAAATTGAACTTTTTATGGCCCATGTACGTACATGAAAGTGCACTGGTGTGGTACCCGGATTCTTACTCTGACGGGATTTGCTCACCTATTGCACATGGATGATGTGTTAGGGGACCGAGGCAAGGGACCGGAGGCCCTCGAACTGACTTCTTAGAAGCTGGCGGAACGTACGTGACGTCACGAAACTTTGACTGCGCCATACGCATTAACCACGCAACGGAGCCCAAAACTAATTGCACATCCCTATATTAATTTTACGATTACTATCAGTCTACCTGGCGATTGTCCCTTCACCCTGTATGTAGCACTGATCGACTAAATTGCAATTATTTTGGCGCATGTACTGTACATGAATGTGCGATTCCTATAGTACTCTCTGTCCTGATTTCAAATATGTTAACTATTTGACTCTATCACCTATCGTTCTTGGGTAATTGGCATTTTTACAGTAAAAAAGTATACTCAACAAAATTAAAATCCGTCCGGCACATGTACATTAATCGAGGCATGTTGCTAGCGACATTTTCCGAAGCGGCAGAAGAAGGAATCTTGCTCGCCTGGCTTGTACTATCCTTATCTTCGATTACTTCTTCTGCCGCTTCGGAACATGTCGCTAGCAGCATGCCTCGATTAATGTCCAACACTACATAAATGTGCGATTCTTATTGTATTCTTTGTGCTGATTTCCAATATGTTAACCGATATTTTCTTATCACCTACAGCTTTTGAGTAATTGGCATTTTTCCGGTATAAAAAGACCTCTCTTAATGTAGGTTAGTCATACTGGAATAAATTTCTGACTAAGTATTGACTAATAGGGCTTAGTATGCTGGATTAGTAGTTGTGATGCCATATTGTAGATATACCAAAATCCTCATATGGAATAATGTTTACAAAAATTATGCATAAGGTGACAATGAGCAACGTGCAGTAATTCTAGAAAACAAGGTATAATAATAATAATAATAATAATAATAATAATAATAATAATAATAGGCTAATAATAATAATAATTTGATACCCCATTATCAGCCTACGGGCTTTCCTAGGGGGGGGGGATTTCTCCAAATTTTTTGTCTGGAACTCTTCCATTTTTACTATGTTTCTCATCACCGGAATGAAGCAGGGAAAGGGAAGGAAGGAGGCGGCTGTGGCCTATATTACGGTAACGACCCCGGAATTATCCTGCAAGGACCATGGGAAACCACAGAAAACCATGGTCAGGGTCGCCGGCCTCCGGGATTCGAACCCAGGACCTCCCGATTAGCAGTCGGACACCATACCACACTACACCAGCACTACTGAGAAAACAAGGTATACGCTTGGTACAAGAAAATGGATGCCGATATTAATATGTTGACATCATATTCACAATCAGCGCCTCATAATACATGAGAAACACCAAAAATGGCACCTTAAACAAAACCTAATGTTGCCAAAAAAATTAATGATATTGAGCTATGCAAAGTAGGCCTCTTCTCGGTAGAGTAAGGCCTGTTACAAGAAAATAGATGCCGTTATTGAAATTTTAACTTCATATTCGGAATCAACGCATACTTATACATGGTAAAAAGTGAAAATGGCGCAATTAACAACACCATTGTTGGCCATATATTAGTCACATTGAGCAATGTGCAGAGTATCGCTAAATAAGGTATGGCTGTTAGTCCTGTTACAAATAATGGAGGGTGATGGACACTTTCTGACTTCGGAATCAGCGCGTGTGAATGCATTAGAAACAGCTAAAATTGCTAATGAGCCAAAAGCCTTGTTGACTAGTGTACTCCGTCACTCGCGGGAGTGGGGCATCGAGGTCGGATAATTCGAGGAGTAAATAAAACTATACAGAAACACTCAAAAAGCAAAACAAAAACATGACATTGTGTACAATATTGTGGTTTTATATGAAATAGGGAAGTATTTATCTTTTACATGCACACACCATTGTGCTGTATTTTCAATTTAACCAAGGCAACAGAAAACATATGTGTAGAACATTGTACAGTATTTAATGAGAAATCTGATTTATTGCTGGTGTGGGGCAGTCGGATAAACCGAGGAGTCGGATAATCCGAGGTTCTACTGCATATCGCACGGACCTTTATTATTACAGTTGAATCCTGGTATAACCGACAGGGCCGGTTGCACCAGTCGCGGTATATGGGACGGTATATGGAAGAACCCTGTACCGCGGGTACACGGTATATACCATGAAAAACCGCGGGTTTATTCCATAGCGTTGCACCGGTCCGGATAAACGGGGGGTTTTCGGTAGTTACGCTGGCTCATGAGAGACGTAAGCGGGCAAAAATTTTGGAGAGCGCTGATTGGATCGCATCACCCGTGACGCAATCCGTGACGTCATGGAAGTATGGCTAGTCGTCTAGTATCTACGGCAACCATGTGGCAGGGTTGCCACCTGGTGTCACACAGTACACAAAATCCCAAGCACCATGACAACACCATATACCCGCGGTATAAGCAACTTGTGCTGCAGGATCGGCGGGTAGATGGATCGGGCGGTAAATGGGAGGGAGAACGGGCCGTTTTAGAAAAAACGTAGGTGGCGCAACACTTCTCGCGGTATACCGGAGTCAAAACCCGCCGTTTTCCATATACCGCGACCGGTGCAACCGTACAACCAAGGTCTGTTATAGCCAAATCGCCACTTTTGCAACAAAAACACAAGTTTTCTGCTTTCATATGCTTGTAACGCATACTACTGCATGGTGATTAATGAAACTATCCACAAACATGCAAAATTAGCTCACCCGTAACTTAGGCAGGACCAAAAAAAACTCCATTTTCTTCTGCCGTCTCGTCCTTGTCAAATATCCTATACCAGAAAAAATTATTTTGACCATTTAGGCAAGTGTTAGATCAGGGACAGATGGGAAAATCACCCCATCTCCATTATGGAGTGCCTTCATCACGTGGGAAAGGAGGCTGAGTAATCAAAAGCAGCATATTTTCCCACCGAGGGGCCAAGAAACAGTCTGTTATAGCCGAGGTGAGGTGAAATTAGTATATTATATCAGGAGTAAATACATTGGGCCTTACGGAAGTTAGCCGGGGCCGGTCTTTCGCGTCTGTTATAACCAAAAGTCTGTTAGAGCCGATGCTGTTATATCCGGATTCAACTGTATTATATAAGGGTGGACCAACTTCAAGTGTCGTTTTATAACGGCGATTAATAGCAGTGATTTTGCGATGACATAGCAGCGACGTGTAAAATGTCCCACTTCGGCGCCATCGAAAATATTAGCTGCCAATAGCAGCACACATGTAATCAACCCTGCTGCTGGGTTGACCTGGAAAAAAGGAGGTGCACACATGACCTGCGATGCGCCTGGGTGAAATGGGTGACGCCCAAGGCACCAGATGGACCTGTAATGCATTACATGTGTGCTGCTATTGGCAGCAAATATTTTCGATGGCGCCGAAGTGGGCCATTTTACACGTCGCTGCTACGTCAATCGTAAAGCGCTTCTATTAATAGCCGTTATAAAACGACACTTGAAGTTGGTCCACCCTGTATAATGTACAAATGGAACTTTTTTGCCAAGCGCCCTGGTCTGAGTGCAAGTGCAATGTCGTTGCTATGGTCATTTTGTGAACTCCCCCGGGTGGATGAGTCTAGCGGAAATCCCACCCGAGACGAAGCCAGATGAGACGACCCCGAACTCTGCATCGGGGAATGAATCGGGGATGAAGGGGGGAATGCCCGAGCCTGCCATCGAACTCGGGACCCTTACATCCGTGGGCGCATACGTTACTGCAGCGCCACTGCGCCTCCCCAAAGAGAGTTCATCTTACCACACTGCTGAACTTGACGCCAATAAAGCACATCATTATGTGCGATGTTTTTTGTTGTTGTTGTCCTCACGGGACACATACCGACTTCTTTTTACCACATGGGTTGCCACAAGATGGTTTTACTTGTGGTGTTGGGTCGTGTGTGTGAAGGAGAGGGGGTGGGGGTGGGGATGGGGATTCAAATCTGAAGATTTAGTCGCAAAGGTCTTGGTTCTCGTGAAAGAGGTCACGCAGCGCATGACTATAATTCGGAACGTGCTGCTGGTTCTCGACACGCACAACGATGGTAATAATAACAATACTGCAGACGACGGCGAATTTTAGAAACTTGAAAAATATATTGCATGAAGAACAGCACCTTCCTCAGCGTTGGCATGGGTGTAACTGTATGGTATTCTCATGTGAAGAAGTGAAGAAACATTGAACTAGATTCTATTCATGTGTGAGGGAGGCGAAGTGGTGCTGCGGTAACGTACGCGCCCACGGATGTTAAGGTCCCGGGATCAAATCCCGCCCGGGGACACCCTCTTCACTTCGTGCAGAGTTCAGGGTCGCCTCTGGCTTCGTCTCGGGTGGGATTTCCGTTAAGACAAACCACTCGGGGGAGTTCACTAAAAATGGCCACATTAGGACATTGCACATCCCCGCCTGTCTTCCTGGCCGTGGGCCCGGGCATTTCAAATGAATAGGCTCCAAATGTACCATCATCAAATAAATGTCCGTGCGATATGCCCCCTGGTGGGGGTGAAAGCACATTACCCCAGCATTATTCAGGTGTGGCAACTAACCATAGCATTAAGGTGCATTCACACAGCTACTGTTTTTAGCAAGAGGGAAGTGTGCTGGGAGCTCGGGAAACTTGAACGGCCAATGCTTGTCGTGATTGGTTACGAGAAATTGGGACCGATTTCTTCTTTTTGTCCAGCGAAGGAATAAAACGCAATCTCTTCTTCGTCCGAAAAATTTGGAAAAATTGCAAAAGAAAATCGCAAGTAGCTCGCGTGCAGGATAAAGAAGCTGTGTGAAGACACCATGCATTCTTTTATCTTTGAATCTTATAATTATAATCATATACTAGATTCTGGAATTTTCGATGGTAGACTACTATGTGACGTCATTCGAAATAAAATAACTTATACAATGTGCGATCAATATTCGAATTTTATTTGACCTGGTGCAGTTGTCAAATGAGCCACACGCGCGACACTCAGCCTTACAGAGCACCTTGTAATTATGGCTTTTCTGTCGTAGAAAGGCGGATTATGCTGCATGCGCCCCTATGTTACATAATGGGTGCGAATGTTACAATGATTACGGCAAACTTTCATGTCGAACTCTGATGCCCCAGAGGATCGTCTTTATGTAAGGGGGTCATTGGTATCGGCAGCCTAGTTATCAAAATATTGGGTTTTTAATTTGCAGCCGTCTCTTAATATATACGCGGGGTGAGATTATAAGGTTGTAACTACATAGGATTTTCATTGCAGTTATAACCTTGTAATTCTCACCCCCCACGATAAATTAACATTCTGCAGAAATTTCGGGGCCTCGGGGTGATGACGTCGCAAAAGAATATGGACATGTTGATATAACGCGGAAGGGAATCTTGATATTTATCCAAGTGGGCTCTTTGAAAAATTAATGCGCCTTGAAGCGATCAAGCAGCAGTGAGTTATACACGTGTGTACTCGAGGCTCCTTTGGCCCCTGGATTGCCCCTGGGCAAGCGCGGGAGCTGCATTATGTGGTCACCCACCCATCCGATGGATTGCTTACGCGAGTTTTTTTTCCCCTATCGACGTGTTCGGACAAATGTGAGGGTGATGGGGAAGGGACCTGCTTGGTGGCGGGTGGGAGCTAAAGCAGAGGCGCAGAAGGGGTCGGTTTGCCCAGGGGCAGATGGGCGAGAAGGGTACGGGACTGGGTCAGGGGCGGGGGTAGCGGAGGGAGAGGAAGAAAGACGGGCACTTGAGAAGGGGAAGGGCAGTGGCGACGGGGATAGGTGGAGTGCCTATACCCTATACCCTATAAAGCCTATAGCCCTATACATATACCTATGAAGGTCCTATAGGATAGGGCTGCCTAGGGGCGAACATGGGGCCGGATTGTAAATTGCCATTTTTTCCATAATGGCAGCAACAGCTTCTCTGGCTGCCGTTGTCCTTTTCTTTATGGATGGCGAGATGACTTATCCCCTATCATAGTCTGCGGAATTACAAAAGCAGTCGAGTTTGAATACATCGACACTGGCCATTAGCTGAAACCATAACTACTGTTTCTGGACTTTGGGAAAAATACATGTCGATGAACACCTTCTTTTGTAAGTGTATTACTTGGTAACACTGTCATGCAGATAAACGGTAAGGTAAGGATAGGTGAGTTGGGAGCAAAGAACGATACCTTAACTGTTCCTGCTAAGGAGACATTAGGAGTCAGTTGCATGTCGCATGCTCGCAAGCAGTACAATAAGGAGACTTAAGCCTGTAATCTGGTAGAAGGGAGTCACATCATGTGCGAATCATGATCACGGAAGGTTCTTTCGTTGCACTTGCACATAGCTACCAGGACAACTACTGGACAACTTTTGATCTGTGTTTTTCATTCATTATTTCTCCCTAATTCTCTTCCTCTCCCATCCCCCTATACCTTTGGAGTCCAGGGAAACATTGCGTAGACCCACCCCTTTGGCCCCTCTCCCTACTTATTGGGTGACTGCCACTTATCGACCCGCCAACCCCATTTCCAGATTACTTATCGAACCTGAAGATAACCTTCCTTCCTGTCACAGTCGACTTGATGGTCATTCAAACTGAACCTGCCTGCATGCCTCTACTCGCTACTGCTGTCGCCCATTTGACTCCTTCTCAAATCACGATCTGATACACTCAGATCCTAGTTATAATCAGCCTTGAAAACTTCCCTTGCATAGAGGGGGCATAATTAGATCAAATCTGGGAAAAATTATTCCCAGCAATTATGATCAAAGAAATGTACTAAAACCCTAATTATCACTCCATTCTGTAGTCATTTGAACAAAACGGCAGCCTCGGTTGAGTAGACGTCTTTATAGGTACCGTTAACCCGAGTGAACGTGGTCCAAATAGACAACAATGTAAGGAACATGGTAACAACAAAGGGGGATAGATGAGGGGGGAGGGGGAGGCATATGTTTGCACTACTTATTTGTACTATGTACATTCATAACGAAATGTCACAAAACCGCAGTTTAGAAGTTACCGATTTGAAGAAGGCCCCTATTATCCGTTGGTTCCAAGGGTGCAAGTTGAGCAATAGTATGTGTGCTTTGTCTGGAGGTAGGTTTGGAATGTCTTTTAACATCTTACGTTGTAAGTTGAAAAATGTACAGCTGTAAAACAAGTGATATAGATTGAAATTTTCCTCGCTATTGCATAGTGAACAAGGATCGTCTTTGGACCAGTGCAACTTGTACCCTTCGTAATAGATGTAGGGAGCTCCAGAACGTAATGAACATAATAGCCGCGTCAAGTGCAATGATTGGTCATCAAACAGGTAGTCTTGGCCCCTAAAGGAGGTCTGGAGATCTTGGTAAAATGCGTGCCCGGAAGAACTCGCTAGGCCTGCTATATCTTGCTGGATAGTATTGTCAATATTTGGTAATTAAGTCCTTGCATAGTCTTATATCTTGTTGGGATTGATCCCAATGTTCCCACGCTATACCCATGGTTTTAAAGATATCGTTGACCTGTGTGAACCAATTATTGTGTTTTCGAATCCTTTGTGGTTATTAGATAGTTGAACGCTCGTTTGGCCAATCTGTCGTTTGGCATTTTTGTTTGATCGCTACTAGAAACTTTAGAAGTTTTTAAACCAGTGGAACGCCCAACGGAGTACGACGGCTTGTTTCGAGCCGCACTAAGTAATTTGGCGTATTTCTAGGTAGTCTCAAGTAATATTTTATGAAATGAAGCTGACCCTGGTCCAAAACTTGCCAGTGATTTAGTGCCCACAGGTGAGCATTATAAAGTAGCCTACAATTGGGGCTACTTTCGTTTCAAATATTAGCATTGCGACGTTTAGTCTACGTACATCTAGTTTTGTTATAAGATCACTTGGGACGCCGTTGAAACCGCCTTTGCTCTTGTCAGTATTGGCGCTAGATGACTTGTTAAACTTGGTCGATGCTGCGAATACCACTCCCAGATATTTATAGTCCTCTACTACACTTATTTTTTCCCCTTGAATGAAAAGTCGATCCGACCATGCTACGTGGTCTCCCCGGCGACATACCATCATTTTGGTTTTACTTGAATTTATAGTTAAGCCCTTCTGATTAAAGTAGATCGTCACTGCGTCTCCTTGTTTTTGCACGTGGATTATGTGGTCACCCATTGCTATATCGTCCGCAAATTGGAGGAAATGGATATCCTTTGTGTTGGGGCCAAGGTTTATTCCTGGTGCTCCTGAGTTCGACAATATTGTTCCAATGTCGCTCAGATATGTATTGAATAAGAGTGGAGAGAGCGGGTCCCCTTGTAAGATCCCCTTCCTTATTGGTATTCCCGGGCTGTCTACTACTTCAATGCATATCTGTGCTTTATTATAGATTTCATCTATTAATTTTGTCAATTTAGGGGCTGGAATAACCTTTAATTTTTCGAATAGTTGGGTGTGAGGTACTGAGTCAAATGCCTTTGCGACATCTATGAATACTATGTACAACTTACTATTTGGTTTCCTAATGTACTTAGTCATAATTGTTTGCAATGTAAATGTATGATCTGTGCACGATCGGTCCGGTCTAAAACCCGCCTGTTCCTCTGGTAAGAGGGAGTGGTTATATGTCCACTGCCTGATGCGATTGGTGACCATTGAAGTTAGTATTTTTAAGCAATTGTTTAACAGGGAGATAGGACGAAAATTCCTCGGACATTTTTCACCGCCCTTGTACAAGGGTGTCCCACAAATTACGCTACCCAGAATTACTTCCATAACATCAACACAAATGAAGATATTGCAACGAATTTGAACTGAACTAACCTTGTCATGTGTGATTTGAAATGGCATCACATGTGTTGGAAATGGCCACCATTAGCGGCCAGCCAGGTCTCAACACGGCGCGACATATTTGGAATGTTCTGGCCAGCATGTCCTGCGGTACTGCCTGAATTTCCTGGACGATGTTGTCCTTCAAGGCCTGGATGGACCGTGGATTGTTGCGGTACACTCTTTCAGAAAGCCCCATAAGAACTAAGAAGTAATCAGGTGGCGTAAGATCGGGTGACCGCGGTAGCCACAGTCCCTTCGAAATGACTCGGTCGCCGAAGAAGGACTTTATTTCGGCCATGCTGACATGTGATGTGTGGCATGTCGCCACATCCTGTTGAAAATATCCAGTCGAAAGTTCCACATCGTCCAATTGGTTCACAAAGGTCTGAAAATTTCCATGTACGCAGCTGTTGTGATGGTGGTGTCGAAGAAGATCTGGTACCCATTATGCGGCGCTGGGACATCGCACACCAAACACCAACCTTCTGTGAATGAAGGGGCTCTTCGTGTGTGGCATGGGGATTTTCAGTTGCCCAAATGCGAGAGTTTTGTGAATTGATGTATCCAGACAGGTGAAACCACGCTTCGTCCGAGAACCAAGTGTAGTCGAGTATTCCAGGATTATCCGCAACAAATGCCTGAAACCACAGACAATATGCCACTCTTTTTTCTTTGTCGGGCTCTTGCAATTTGTGGACCACGGTGATGCGGTATGCGTGAAGTTTTAATTTCTTCGCTGCTCTTTGGCAGGTGTTTTCGACAAGCCGGATTCCTGTGCCAGTCGCCGCAGAGACTTTTTGGGAGACTGCAGTAATCGCTCCTTCACATTCTGGACGGTTTCCTCTGACATTTCGGGACGCCCTCCTGGACGCTTGTCCAACAATGTCCCAGTGGTTTCCAGTTTCTTGACCAAGCGCAGAATGCGGGTCTTGGCAGGTGGCTTTCGTCCTCCAAACCTTTTCAGGAATTCTCGTTGACACGCCTTGGGCGATTCTGTTTTCCAGTACGTACGAACGATGAACACTCTCTCCTCTAAAGTATACCGGTACATTTTCCACCTTTCCTGTTCACAAATCACAACAACAACAACTGTACCGTGTCGACACACTCAGCCAAATGACAGGTTTGGGCCAATCTTGGATCAGGAAGCAAGGACATCCGCCGCGCGCCACTGCTCAGGTGTCGTCTGGCCGATTCTTCGCTCCAGTGTCAGTATTACAGCACCCACATTTCACTGACTGATTCCAATTCCTTTCTCACGTGTTGAGGTTGCTTGAGTTTAAATTCCGTTGCAATATCTTCATTTGTGTTACAGTTATTAATGTAATTCTGGGTAGCGTAATTTGTGGGACACCCTGTATATTGGGGTAACCTTAACGTTAACCCATGACGCGGGGATACTAGCCTGTAGTAGCATCTTATTGTATAAATTGAGCCAATTTCGATGTAAGCTTTCTGAATTCAATTTGTAAATCACGTTTGGTGTGTTATTAAAACCTGGGGTCGATTTGGCTGTCAGACCGTTAATAACAGATTTCAATTCTACATAGGATAATTTCTTGCCTAATAAGGCGTCCGTTATCATACTTGGCTGGTTGCCAATATCAACCGTTGTTACATTCAGAGTGGAATAATTCTCAGGGCCTTGGCCCACTATTCAACTTTGTCCCGAGAAATCAGTAAACCCGCACAAGGTGCAATGTTGCTTGTTGTAATTCTGTCTTCTAGTGCAGCTGAGACACTGTGATGCTGGTTCTGAAAAGTAGGAGCAAAATAATGTACGATAGATCCGGACACGAACTCTTCACATACCCACCTTTCATAAATGGAAAGTGTTTTTTCGCGGATTGGGAGATTTGAACTCGAAATTCTCACAACCCCTGCACATGGAAAGCACGACATGGTCGTCAACACGCAACTTTAATGGCTTTTCCAGGTAGCGCAACTCAGGCAGCCCCTCGTATGATCGATGACTCTTGTTTGCTTTCATAATGCTTCTGGCTGGATGCTATTCCATGGATCGGGTAGTCAAGAAGTTCTCAAATTGTGCTGCCTTTCGATGACTTCTGTTAGCTTATCTCGTCGCCGAAACTACAGTAGCCCTATGCCACCGGGATAGTAGCATAAAATTAAACTGGAGATTTCCATCCTTGGTTGTGGAGATAAATGGATATATCCTAAAAGCACGATGCCTTTAGACGCGTGTGTATAGCATGCTGCTGCAATACAATGCGTTTTAGAGAAGGAACCAGGAAATTTTTTCAAACCTCAGCTTAGGTGTAGATTCCCTGACAAGTTCCACTACCTCCTCCATTATAATTCCACTAGCAGGTTACCCGGCGTTTCCCGGGTGCGTTGTGGTGGTAAAAGTAGGGATATTGTATACATATTAAGAAGTGTGTTTGTTTGTAAAATTTGCGTTCCATACACTCGATATGCCTCAAAACTGGTCTTAGGGGCCATTGTGTAGTAATTGAAAACAATAAGACAAAGTTTGTCTTTACCTGCGATAGATTACCTCTGTAGCAAGTAACCCGGCGTTGCCTGGGAGTGTTATGGTGTGGTATGGTCGTACTGTACAGATGGGGGTATGCAAGAATGAAACACATTTCATATACTCAATATATACATAACTGTATACTTGATATGCTTTAAACTGGTCCTATGGGTCATTGTACCAGTATAGTGGACTCCTGGCAGAAGCGATGGATGGCACTGGGGGGCCCTTGGCCGAGGAGCTTCTTGCCAACAGTTTGCAACAAAGTGCACGTACATAGACACATAGCGCGCTTCTTGATTTGACATGGGTCTTACCTAGCGCATCTAGCCCGGGCTATACTAAGGGAGAGCCTGTCCGTGCGGACAAGGCCTGCAAGATCCGGAGCATCTGCTTACGGATTGCACGTTGCGGGAGGTTACAAGTGCCCGTAACCATCGATATCCTTGGGGAGGGCTGGCCCCCCTTCCGGGAGTCGTTCATACGGAAGAACATGGTGGCTTTTAACCAGTTCTGCCTGAACACGAATCATTTTCTCTCTGAAGAAAACGCGAATTAGGGTGTTATGCTGAAACATGCGGCATTAAATTCGTAAAATGTAACTCCCGGTATGCTATTTTTAGGCCGTGTATGGGGGCATTCCCCTGTATTTCTACAGGGTGGTCGGTAAATGGCGGACAAGCTTCAGGTAGCGAGATTCCTTGTGAAAAACCAGTATATGGAAGTGAAGGTCATATTGCTCTACGAGGCCTGGTTATGGCTCACGAGGCCTCCAAAGTTTGGGCCAAATCATGACGTCACATCCGCCCGCGAAATTCAAACACTCCCGTATCGCTACAGTACACGGTGTGTTGCTAGGCGTTGCCATGTTGACATCCCCCACATTTTCACCAAACAATGGAACCGTATAAACTGGCTGGGACGTTGCCAGGCATTGCCGTACCGTCCGTCGTCGCCGAGTTCCTGGCAACGTCCCGGCGAGTTTATACGGTTCCATTGTTTGGTGAACATATGGTAGATGTCAACATGGCAACGCCTAGCAACACGCCGCGTACTGTAGCGATACGGTAGCGTTTGGATTTCGCGGGCATGATTTGGCACAAACTTTGGAGACCTCGTGAGCCATAACCAGGCCTCGTAGAGCAATATAACCTTCACTTCCATATACTGATTTTTCACAGGGAATCTCGCTACCTGAAGCTTGTCCGCCATTTACCGACCACGAGTTTGTTTGTGTGTTTCTTTGTTCGCTATACAGCGAACAAAGAAACACACAAACAAACTCACAAAATCGGAGCGAAAGGTAAAATAAGAACGTGAGGGATTGTTATTGAATAAACCATTGAGCAAGACATTGCGATTTGTTTTTAACAATATATTAGTTTCCTCGTGATCGAGAGTTTGTGTCGAGTGCTACATGATGTATTGTTATTTCAACTGCAGTATACATCCCTCTCCTTAAGCCTGCACGCACCATTCTCCGTTGCAGCTAACTCAACTCCACTTGGCTGTAACGTCTCCCGCCTGCCATTTCTATTCTCCAGGGCCACTCACTCCTATTACGATGTTCTGTGTCCGTCTCCGTCTCCGTCTCCGTCTCCGAAGGGTTCAGGCATGTTCAGACTAACCGCGCTAAGTGGTGAAGCGAGCGCGGACGTTTCGTCCGCTCCCAAATTTCGAATTGACCAATCAAAGCCCATTAGAGTTAGCTACGTAAGATACACTCATTTAGGTAAGGATCAACTATTCCACTCCTGACCTGGAGCACGCTATGGTCGAATATGTTTTAAACACCGGTGAATCCTGCTTCCAAACACACCTGGGCAGTTTACCACCCTGTAAAACTTTGAAACGGATTCTTCCTGTACTCATAGGAATGTTAGCGTATTTCGTGGAGCAGGAGTTGGGCTAGAATAGAAATAGCTATTTATATAGCCTCTTTAGACACTACAGTGCAGGGTTTGGAAAGCAATCTAAAGCCAAGGAAACAAAAGACTATCTGGCATGGTAGTGAGTAAATTGACAGCGCCACTTGTGGTGTTTCAGCTATCCCGAGGCAACATAAGCGCCTAATTGTCGTGGCAAATGAATGTTTGATGAGACCATTCCTTGCATTGGAGGCGCCTGCCAGAGACGGCAAGTAATTTGGCGTAATAAGGGAGAGGGAAACGGCATCTGAGAGGGGAGTTGGGGAGGGGGGACGGGGAGGGCAGGGCATTGCAGGGCATTGCAGGTGTATGGGCTGCCAGACATTGCTTACAGGAGCTTGCTTTTATTTTGTATATCTTCTCACGCATCAGAAAAGTTTTTTCTATCTTTGTACTTACTGTACCACATGTGATGCATTCGTTCTGAAAGTCGTATAACTGTGTGATTGCTACCCGAGCTGCTACCCTCACTCCTCTCTCTAACCGATTCCGGCAACTGAATCTTGAAGGAAGATGGTGCACAATGCCAACCTCCTGGAAATCTTGTCTCTCCTTTTTATTATTAAATGCCACTTGCAAAAGTAGACGTTTCAGAACGACACCCACTAAAGGTGCTCAGGCGTACTGCGTGGATACTGCAGGCAAAAAGTTCTGAATATCTTGTAACACCTTTGTAATCACTTGTAACGATATGGGTAGGAATAGATAATGTGTGTAGAAGTGATTTTCATATTATTTCATAAGCGCTACCTTAGCCTTATGTCACTGTCCCAACGTGCCTCATGCCTTGTGCCATCGTGCCCCGGGCAAGGGGCACGATGGCACACGTGCAGAGGCTTTTTAAATAATTTCTAGCGGATAGCATAATGTGTGTGGGTGGGTGTACAGGTCTTGCATTAGCTCAGGGGACGGAAGTTTGTGTGTTTTTGTGATTTTACTATAGCTGTGGGGACGTGTGTCCCCACAATTTAATTGTGGGGACATTTTCAGGTCCCCACTATAAAAACGCGCTGTGTACTATTACAGTGGGGACGTGAAAAAAATAGTGGGGACATGTCCCCACTATTTTCATTCGTAGGGTTTCACAAAAGTCCATTTTTCTCAGCCTAGGTGAGTGAGGGTAGGGTAGTTTAGGTAGGGTAGGGTAGGGTAGGTTAGGTTAGGTTAGTTTAGTTTACACTAGCTTCGAAAAGTGGAATTTTCACGTCCCCACAGCTAATTCAGAACAGAACTGTGTGTGTCTCGTTTTGGCAGTAAAATAAAGGTCATGAAAAGGTTTGACCCTGACCTTGCAGACTATTACATATTGTGATAGCTCATCAGAATAAAGAGAAACGTGAAAAGCTGATTCATGAAATCCGGAGCGATATTCTGATGAGAGTATATATACGTTCAATTTATTGCGCGGACAAAATCTTAGAATCTTAGAATAAACCTGTATCTCATGTACCATGAATACCGGTACTTTTGCATGACCATCAATCACAAAAATGCAGGCTATTGAAAGGGGTTCCAGATCTCTGCGAACCTTTTCAGAATGTCTCTCTGAAAGCTCTTCACATTCCACTGAAACATGATGAGTGTAACGTTCTCTTCAAACACGAACCCTTCCTAACTTGCGACAGCGTCAGCTTCCATTTGACAATATCCATCCATTTGACAATCCATTGACTCCATTTGACAATATTACACCAAGCCCCCAGTCTCTGACGTGTATAATGGGGAATTTTGTGGGATATTGGCAGAGGTTTACCCTCTCAGCACGTAACACCATTAGACTTTGCTCGGGAGTAGCCACTTATTAGAAAGAAAAATATTATTGGAGGCAACGTCTCCGATGCTTTCTTAAGAGTGAAAAATATTATTATAACAACCTATTGTAAATAAATATTGTCTTATTGAACGTCATAAAATTTCTGTCTCCTATAGTCTACACATTACAGAAAAATACCTTTACAAATCAGCTCCTAACAAATAATATTGGCTCCTGAATATTTGCTGCAGTTATACACTAAAAAGCAAGCACATGAGACACGGTCACGAATGCATAGACACGACTCCGACTCACTATTCTCACTACAGCACGACTGGCCTCGAGAGTAGCAGAACTTATACACAGTTTTGAAAATTGCATTCCCTTTGTCACTTGCATTGTCTCGCGTTATCAGTGGCAGATCATGTCTGAAATTCGCCAAAAAGGTTTTCTGCTTTGTCAGTTGTTAGTAATCCAGTGGTTGACTTTTCTGACTTGCACAACCGCAACTACCTCAGATTGTTATTCTTTATGAGATAAATCCTTTCTGCTTTGCCAAGTTAAATCGTTAATACAGTCCCGGTGTATGCAATATGACTTCTTCAGTCTAAGAATATTATTCAAAGCACTTGATGTTTCACTCATGGTTATACAGGGGCCCTATAAACCCTGTTTGGTGAAAATGCGAATGTGACGCTTGCCCTACCTCTTGATGTAAATTGAGATCAAACCATCGTGAGAAAATCACAGATATAATTAACATACTCCCACCCGCCTTTGCAATAAATAAATACAACCTGGAACTAGAAAATTTCAGTGACTGATTTTTTCTCAGGGGATGTTGTATAAACGAATGTTACGCACACTGCTAAGAGTGCTGCTGAGTTTGTTTCCATTTGTATTTTTATTGTTTGAGTGGAGCTTGCATGAAATTTCCTACGAATCTCCCTAAGATTAGTGATATGGGAAATCATGACATCTTCTCTCCGCCTGAAAATGAGTCCAAAACGAATATAAAGCGAAGAGTACCTCTGAATAGAAATAGTGGATAGAGCAACACCGTTAATTTCATACTGCCTATCAGGCTCTCTGCACCAAGCCCCCTGATGTTCGTCACAGGTAGAGGTAGTAGATTACCCGATGATATTGTCGATGACCAGAGGTGGAGTGTCAGAGCGAATGGTTCGCTTCATCTCTTCTTTTAACGCGCCTCCTTTAATGTGTCACATTCAGACAGACAGTCGGTCGGTCGGGCCTAGATGGAGTACTCTCCAAGCCGCATGTTTCAAGCCTGCCACAAAAGGGTCAACAGCTGGTTTTCTGCTGCTGCTGCCATTCTAAGCCATAGCTGTTCAATTAATTGCTCATGTAGCTTCTGTGACACCTCCAGAGAGTTTGACGATTCAAAACCGGTGCATATCATTTGGCTGCCCAGCATATTTATATGACTACGGGCTGAAAGTATAGCCTCTGCTGGTACAGTACCGTGCAGTGCCTTCACTCTGCTTCCTCGCTCGATATGCATAATTTTTTTTTTTGCATTACCCCATATCTATTTTTATATATGGGGGGGTGGATTACCACCATCGGGATTTTTTTTTGGAGCGAGTTAAGAATACGGTAATCTTATTAGTATACTCCAAGGTAGTTAGGAGGGGATGTGCAAAGTGCGTGCGTGTGCGAGTAGTGGTCATTTTGTGAACTCCCCCGGGTGGCTTAGTCTATCAGAAATTGCCACCCGAAACGAAGCCAGAGATGGTCCAACTCTGCACGAAAGAAGGTGGGAACCCCGGGTGGGGATTGAACCCGGGACCTTAACTTCCGTGGGCGCGCGCGTTACCGCGGCGCCACTCCGTCTCCCTGCTCGATATGCAAATAGAGCGGCCACAAATTACACTCAGTCAGAGAACAGTTGCATTGTCGCTACGTTTGTTCACGACTGGATATACTGTAATACCAGTCCCTTAGATATCTTCCAGCGTGAGCGGCGCAAGTGATGGCAATCTTCACTCACGCCGCGCCGTCCACGTAGGAAAATTTCTAAGGGACTGCTGCTATTATGTCCGGTCTTGTTCAACCCAATACAAATACCCAAATACCCGATACAAAGGTTTCTTGCGAGATATTACAGAATAATTCTGGATGGTGGCCAACATTGGGCATTCAAAAGAAACCTAGCGGCATGTTCAGGTTCGGGGTGTTTTTCGTGCGCGGCAATGCCCGCCAGCACTGGAACCATGGCGCAACAATATTCAAGTGAGGATTGTTCCATCACCCTCCTTAGAACTTGGATTTACAGGTTAGCGATTGCCACCAGTCCATGAGCATGAAAAAATGGCATGCAAAGCAGAGGCTCGACGATAACGAACATTTCCAGTTCAGCTTTTAGAGGCCGCGGAAATGGCTGGCTGCAAACTTCTATTACATAAGGCATATAGGCGGCCCGCTCTTACTTCAACCTTACGTCATTATTTTGTAACTATAACGTGCCTCCATTTGGCTGGAAACTATTTTAAAAAAAGTAGACAGTCAAGCTTTCAGAGGTGTGTAATACAATTTCTGGGGATTCATTGCTGTTTTCTAATATACGTGTACGTATAAAAACGGAAGTTACTATCAGTCCGAATGCCCCTCATATTACTTAACTGCATAATAGGTCAAGGCACTCTTAGGTTTTAGTAGGAGAAGAAATTCGGATAAAGCTGTGGATGGTCCTGCCTTTTGGGATACCCTGCTGTAATGCGCGCGCGGTACATACAGTACTGGCTTTTGTTCCTTATACCTCGAGTCAAAAGGATTTTACTAGAGGGAACTGAAACGGAAGGATCCCAAAAATACTCACGCAAAACTCCTTACCGCACAATCTGATGATCGAACTCAGCACCTCAGAGGATAAAAGCTTGGCCGAAACTACTGCACCATCGTGCAGCCCCTTTCTACCTAGAATATTAGCACCTGAAAGTAACTGTTTAAAGCAACTACACTGTACTCCCGATTATCAGGGCTAATGAATGCACTGGTGTTGCCGGATATAATGGTTCTAGACACCGTAAAAGTCAGCTGTTCAGAGGTTTTTAGTGAACTACTACACAGTCATACTGTACGCTTAGCTGCTTTAATAAGGCTTAATCTAAATAATGCAACTTTCCACAGATTTTAAAAAGTTTTCTTCTGAATAAAGTATGCTGTGTTTCTTTGCAAGAAGTATATTGTATGTATTGACATTATTAAGGACTTTCATTTATTTTCCTTTGATTTGGCGATGCACGGATAATCGGAATAATCAGGATACTTAATATGAGAAAACTGAGTGGCAAAAAAATCAATAATTGAAAGGGACAGTGAGTTGGAGCACCATGTGTAAAATTGGATCGTGTTACGGTAGATCAACTTGTCGTAAAATCTCCTCGAGTATCTCAAAGAAAAAAGGCCTTATCTGTAAAAGGAAAGGTCGCGTACAGGCCCACTCGCACCCATCCCCACCTGACCAGTACTCCGGCAGTATTCCAATGTTTTTTTGTTACTTATAATATGCTGTACAGTGTACTTAAAAATCCTCTGCCAGTCTACACAATTATGCAAAAGGGAGTGAAGCGTGAAATAATGATAACAACTTAGGGTACGACAGGGCTGATGAAGTTATAGTGAAGTATGTGGCATGTGTTGGGATTGCCAGAAAGGGCTGACTTGCTCTCTGGTTCCTGTTCGTAACAAACAGAGTGTGAAAATGTCAGACATGCGCCGTTAGCTCATCAAGAGATCATATACAGGGTGTTCCCTGTAACTCTGTCAAGACTTTCAGGGGTAATGAGGGGACCAATACAAGTATTTTTGACATAGGAACCTGTGTCCGGAATCGCCATCTAGAGGGGGTTCATAGACAAGGAACTGGTGCGCTCAGACGCGTCAAGCGAGAGGAGCTAGGCGAGCGAACTGTTTTGTTGATAGATTGCGCTCGGATAGTAAACACTGATGTGATGTGCCATAACCTGGCAACAGCAGAGCCATCTAGCAACTTAAGTGCGCCTCCTAGGAGACGCGCAGAGAGTAAACAATGGTTCTGTTGTTTCCAGCTGTTATGGCGTATCCCGTTGTTGTTTACGTACACCGACGCGATACGCCATAACCTGGCAACAACTGCGCGCCATATTTAAAAAACAGTCCGCTCGCCTAGCGCCTCCTTCCTGACGCGTCTGAGCGCACCCGTTCCATGTCTATGGACCGCCTCTAGATGGCGTTTCCGGACACGGGTTCCTATGTCAAAAATACTTGTCTTGGTGCCCTCTATTACCCCTGAAAGTCCTTACAGAGTTACAGGAAACACCCTGTATAATAAAAAAGGTGACAAATGATTTGGAAGGTGAGAAACGGGAGGGGAATTTCTCTGCTTATATTTTATACCACTCAAGGTCGTTTATTGTCTTGGTCGCAAGGGCCACATAGTACGTAGGAGTAACTGCTTAAGTACAGTATACGGCCTCTTACAATGTCTAAACGCCAGGCGCGCCTTTAGATTCACTTTTTTCTAACATGCATAATATATTTTTCTTTATAATCGACTGCAGTGCAGTTTGTATCACATAAGATGGCCAAAACTGGTTTGTCAGGAATTATGCTCAAATTCCGTAACAAAACAGGTCCTTTTATTGGGTGTAAACCGGCCTTTTCATCTGACCCGACTCTCAAAGAATGTCTTCAGATCAAGGGAGCCTAGTGTGAGATCGTCCGCTGTCTTGTCTGGCAGGTGGAAAACGGGGAAACAAAATGCCCGAAAGTACTTATTAGTCGTATCTGTCCAAGTGTCCATTTATGTTGTCTTGGTCCGATTTCATCAGTCACTATACTGGTGGCAAAAAACTGAGATATACAAAGGTAGTGGGAAACATCAAATTGGGAGTGATCAATGGTCCTCAATGAAAAGGCTTTTATTATTTTGCATGGCAACGACTAATATCATGCGTGGATGAAAATGTGGAATGCCTTCCTTCCTGGATGTGCCTGAGTAAGTGCCAAGAACATGAAATTGTAACCAAGCGCGGGCGACAGGTCATAGTGGATCTCCATTATCTAACTTCATTGTCCTCTCTTACGTGATAGGCTACTAGCTTCTAAGTTGCTATCGGGTGACGAGACTTTTGGTCCGTTCAATAGACAATCATCTTTGATTTATTTTTATACAACACTATCATTTAAAGGACTGTACTTGATATAGGCATATATGTTAGCGAGATTTAACTGGATGTCAAGGCCCAGCTGTCTACAATAAATGACCCAATAGAACAAGGGCCCATGTCCATGGTGAAAAAGAGTGGGGGTGGAGGAATTCATTTTTAATTCCTAAACTATTGGAGGTATAGAAATAGGCCTTAAAGGGCCACACCAACACATGTTAATTTTGGCACATCGATGCGGTGCGCAGGTCAGCTGTTATTCCAAATTTTTAACCTTCGACTTGGACCCTCAATGTTCTATTGGGAGAAACAAAAAGGCAGTCAGTAATATTATGTCAGATGAGTGAAACCGAAGCAGGTTGGCATAGTGGATAAGGCGTCCGACTGCTAATCGGGAGGTCCTGGGTTCGAATCCCGGGGCCGGAAACTCTGACCGTGGTTTTCTGTGGTTTCCCACGGTCCTTCCAGGAAAATTCTGGAGTTGCTTCCGTAATTAATAGGCCACAGCCGCTTCCTTCCGTCCCTATTCTATCCCAAAGAGCACAGTAAAATGAAAAAGCAATGAGTTCCAGGCAAAACAAACTTCCCCCCTAAAGAGCCGATGGCTGATAACGGGGTATGAATTATTATTATTATTATTATTATTATTATTATTATTATTATTATTATTATTATTATTATTATTATTATTATTATTATGTCAGGTGAGTGATATATTAGATAATAATGTTTATGGTGGACAATATATTGATATTTTTCTGTTTTATTTTTGTTTGGTCGCATGAGTCATTTCCTAGCTGAGGTGCAAGGAGAGGTAAAGTGGGAAAGAGTCTTCCTAGCTCACGAGTCCCATAGTATGGGCCTATGCTGTCTTGGGCATCAAGGTCGTAGGGTACAGTGCTGGCCATATATCTAGGCAACCGCCAGCGACATTTTTCCGAAGCGGCAGATGAAGGAATCGAAGATAAACATGCTACAAGCCGGGCGAGCCAGATTCATTCTTCTGCCGATTCGGAAAAGTGTCGCTGGCGGTTGCCTCGATGTATGGCCAGCACTGTACTATCGGGGATAAGGCCCGAATAAAACTGCTGTGTTCCAGGAAAAGCCACACTGCCACCTCGAGGGTCACAAAACACAACAAAAACATGCACTCTGGTCAAGCACAACCTTAACCACCTTCTTCAGGTTGGCGACCCGGACCTGACTGACAATCTCCCATCCCCAATGCCCCAACTCACTTCCATTTTACCTCTCCGTGCACCTCGGGAAATGACCCATGTGACCAAACAAAAATAAAAGAGAAAAATATCGATATACTGTCCACCATAAACATTATTATCTGCTAATGTATCACTCACCTCCCATATACTGACTGCCTTTTGTTTCTCCCAATAGAACAAGGGCCCAAGTCCAAGGTTTAAAATGTGGGATAACAGCTGACCTGCGCACCACATCGATGTGCCAAAATTAACATGTGTTGGTGTGGCCTATTAAGGCCTATTTCCAAAAATTATTTTAATTCCTCAAATAGTTTAGGTCTTTAGGAATGAAAATTTAATTTCTCCACCCTTTTTGCACCCCACCTGTATTCTATTTGGTCATTCATTGTATGGGATTGTTACTATTCCTTCATTTGGAAAATGACTGGGAAAATCCGAACAGCAATGAGGGTGATATTGATTTCTGATATCAGGTATTATGAGTGAGTGTATGAAGTGCCAAGGAATATTGATGGGGTGGTGCCCACCGCCAGCCAGGGAGAACTATCTAGGATCAGTATGGAATATTCCCAGAGAAATAAGTAGAAAAGTCGCTTAGTTTGGAACGAACTCGGGCTATCCCCGTGTGTGGGTGGCAGAGCACGTGAATATTAATACCTTCGAGCCTGAGTACAGGATGGTAATAAATGATTCACTTGCAACGTCCCGTTGGTAATTTGACAGTTGAAGAGGGTAGACGGGGGTGTGGGAGGTCGGACGGGTCCCGGACACCGCAGGCTCTGCCTGTCTCTATAACACACGGCCCGGATAAATATTATAGCTACACTGCCCTAAGCCCCTTTCCTCCTATTCCCACCCCCGTACTGTGTGATCATTTTATGTGTCCTCGCCAAGCCAACTCAGTTCTAGTCGTGGGGGATTTTCTCAATTTCATGCTTTTTGTTGACGCGGTTGTACATACACCATCATTCAGGTCATCAAATTCGTTTATTTCGGTAGCATTGAAAGGGAACATTTATTATTATTATTATTATTATTATTATTATTATTATTATTATTATTATTATTATTATTATTATTATTATTATTATTGTGTGTGTGTGGGTGGTGTGTGTGGCGGTGTTGCTGCTGCTGCGGTATTTGTTGTTTTCCCTATTTCTTAGTAGTAGTACTACTACAGTAGCTGCTGCTGTATTTGTTATTTTCCCTATTTCTTAGTAGTAGTACTACTACAGTCGCAGTAGTAGTAGTAGTAGTTGTTGTTGTTGTTGTGGCATATGGAATATGGGTCTTTCGATTTGGAGGGTGTGTGGACGAAGGAAAGAGGGGAGGAGGCGGGGAAAAGGTTGGAGGAGGCTTGATATCCAAGTCCCCCGGCGAGGAACGAAATGAGATTTGGAGCTTTCGAAGAGTTTGGGCCTTCCCCAAAGATTCCTACTCAACCTCCTCGTGGCACGCCTCCTTTTTAGCGACAAATTCTAACAATTGAGGAAGTGAACGCTGCTATTTTAGTCCCTTTCCAGGATTTCTTGGTTATCGCGACTGTTGGCCTCATATCTCTCTCTCCTATTCCCCCCCCCCCGCCCCCCGTTTCTCCTACTTGTCATGTTAGACACTGCAATAATGATTTGTAAGAGCAATATTAAATGACCATTCATTGATGGAACTCTCTCTTGTTATGCCGTCTCCAGGAAAATTTTGGAAGGCCAGTTAGGCTGTCGACTGTATAGAGTTTGATCAAGCTGGGAGAATAGGTTTGGCGGCGAGAGAGTGTACCTGTCTTCAATAAGCTGTGGGACCGGAAGTAGTTGTTTTTACTGTAACTGTGGGGACTTTCACTCATCAGTGGGGATATTTTTCCCACTTGCGGGGACGTTTACGGTATACCCACAAGAAAATTGCGGGTTTTCTTTTGCAGTAGTGGGGACAAGTCCCCACTATTTCCAGTTTCAGGGTTTTAGAAAAGTCCATTTTTCTCGGCCTATAGGTGACGAAGGGTAGGATAGGTTAGGTAAGTTTACACTAGCTTTGAAAAGTAGTCTTTTTCACATCCCAACACCTAATAGGCCGCAGGGAGTGTGTGGGTCAGCATGTGTGTCTCCCTGTCTGGTCGTCTACCGTTTTACCTGTTAGTCCCCGATATTTCTCACCCATGGATACGTTTTTGATTTGTTTTGGGCTGAGAATTTGGCGTAGGAGGCTTACACTAGTAACACACCATGCATTAAGGGATTTCAGGTTTTCCGATGAATCGTATCATAAGCCGATTTCAACATTAAACATTTTGTTCTTACATAAACTGAACGTTGTTGCCCATGATGCCATATCAACTGTATCGTAACAGTATAAATTTTGTAAACACTTATTTACGAGTGATGAAACAAAAGTCATGGCGCATATTTTGAAGGGTTAGGATATTTGAACCTTTAAAGTGGCGAATAGTAATTACGGTAGTAGCTATGCCCGACATCTGTCTAGTGTGATAAAAGATGATGCGAACATATCCGAGGACGCCAGATGGGAAACAAAAGGATCCCCAACCCCCGAACTCCCTAAACAATGTGACACATGAGACACTTTTCTCTCCGTATTTGATCTGACCTCAACAGAGGCCCCAATGTGGTCATCAACGTTGAGAATGATATTGTTTACCGACGGTGCAGCAGTTGAAAGCCATTCATTCGCATTTTGATCGTGGTTGATACCATGGTCCAGAGAATGTGCTGCTGCTTGCCTGCCTGGTGTACAGTTGTTGTTCGGACATCAGTCTTTGTGACGCGCTCCATTCATGGAAATTTCCTTATATACAATAGAAGAGAGGTCAAAGCACAAGGACTTAGGTCAGGTAAATACGGAAGGTGTTCGAGCACAAACAACATACTCTCTGATTATTATGGATCTCCACTACTGTAAATCCAAGGAAAACTATTTTCTTAATGCCCCCCGCTACCCATGACACGTCAGTCTTGCCATTCAAGAGCGATTGAACCTAAAAATAGATTTTCTATTCATATTGGAATATATTATACGTGTATACTGTATATCTTTGTATATGCTTAGTACAGTCCGGATATAACAAACTTCAAAGGACCGAGAAAATCACTCCGTTATAACCGAGGCTGTTATATCCGGAGTCAACTGTATTTAATATTTTTTTGAGATCTGAGCAGCTTAGTGCGGCAAAATCGTTGAAACGGACCATCAAATGAGTTAGAAACTCTCTGCATACTGTATAACCAAAAATGGTACAGTACCAATGAACCACCAATGTCTTTCAGCCGTAAATCACACTTAACCAGAAAGTGCTACACGTAAAGAAGTGGTAAGACTCATTGGTATATTTATTTTGAGTCTGATTTTATGCGCAAACGTTCCCCAGACCTGTAGCCTATTAGGAATTGTAGGCTGTATAAGGCCGCCAACTTTGTAAAACCTACCCTGGAGAGAGAATAATAACGATAACAGAAAGAAGTTCTGCCTCTAAAGGGAGCGAAATTGTTGATTTTTAATTTAACAGGCTAGAGGTGAAAATTAATTGGTCTGACAGGAAAACCGGGGTTATTTTGATTGGAAGGGCTCCCAGCCACACCCACTTCCTCACCATGCCCTCGCTTATCTTTCTGCATATTGATTCATTTTCAAATGACATCATCATTGTTGTTTTTCCCTTCCCCAGCTCCCCTCTCTAACTCTGTCAGACTGCAATCAGGAATAATTCGCTAAGAGATTGTAAGACCGGTTGACGCAAAATCTCTGATTGTGTGTAGGTATTGTAAATACCTAATAGGATGCAATAGACCAGATTTTTTTTTCTTTCATTTGAACCGGAAGAGAGGAGTCTGCAGGGCATTCATCACTTTCCCAGCGCAGAACATTTTGGCGTGAATAACCCTCCCATAATACAGTATAAGTTACTCTATCCTGGCACGTATAACTCATGCCAGTTGCCTATGCTTTATACAATCTTGCCTCATAAATCATATCGTTACTGCTAGGAACATAATTTCGCACAAGGACCTTGCCTCCTCCCCCTTCCCACTCTTAGCTTGATGGAAGACAAAGCTGATTGGTTGATCCCGTTATTCCAAGCGGTATATTCACCCATATTTTATATAGCAGAGAAATAAAAATAGCCCGAGTCCCGTTGATGCCTACACTACAGTCATCTCCCGTGTTATAGTGCAACCTTTTTCGGGTCGCAACCCCCTTTTATGAAAGTCAAGTAACCTGCCACCCCNGTATTAGTAGAAGATTAATGTAGTATGGGGAGGTGTAGATGGCCGAGATGGTAACGTCTCGGCTTGCTGAGTGAAAGGCCCCAGGTTCGATCCCACCTGGGGAACTTTCCTTTCACCTGCGTCAGGAGGGGTCTCTGACCTGCACCAAGGAGGTGTCTGGCAACCTAACCTCCTGGGGAACAGCACATGACCCCTTTACCGACATTGCACTTGCACCACATGTTCCCTCCCCAAAAATCCCTATCCTTACCTAACGTCCTTGATTCCCTGCACCGGAGATTGAAGGAAAGAAGTAGGCTACTCAGTAGTAGAAAACTGATGGTGGTGTGCCACCCCCCTAAAAAGGCTCCGCCTTATCACGGGGTAACGTAAAAAAAATATTACCGCGACCCCCCGCAAAAGGCTTCGCGACCCACAGGTAAGGACCAGTGTTATAGTGCAATGCCATCCGTACGTAGACCACGAAAACTCATTTTTGTGGCGTGTTCCTGAGCAGCGCTCTAGTCAATGCAGCAGGCAGTGACTGGGGGAATGAGGAAGCTGCACCAGTATACGTTGCCACATGAATATGTCAGGGACTCTCATAGTCTCATCCTCCTTAGACCCACGGTTGACGTCCCTGTAAGATTGCTAGCCAAGTGGGCTAATAGTTATTTTTATTTGTCATTATTCTGTTGTATAAACACAAAATTTTTCAAAATCTAGCATTTTCTGGGCATAAAATCTCGGATAAACACAGAAATTGTTGTATGGGTGTGTAACGCCAGATTGGGTGTATTTCTGACTGGTGACGTTACTCGAGTTCCCCAGTTCGGGTTTCCGCCCTATGGTCAGGGGGAAGGTGGGAAGACGTTGTTACTGCCGGGTGGGGGGGGGGGGGGGGGGGNGGGGGGGGGGGGTGGATTACCACCATCGGGATTTTTTTTTGAGCGTGTTAAGAATAATCTTGTTAGTATACTCCAAGGTAGTTAGGAGGGGATGTGCAAAGTGCGTGTGCGCGGGCGAGTAGTGGTCATTTTGTGAACTCCCCCGGGTGGCTTAGTCTATCGGAAATTGCCACCCGAAACGAAGCCAGAGATGGCCCAACTCTGCACGAAAGAAGGTGGGAACCCCGGGTGGGGGATTGAACCCGGGACCTTAACTTCCGTGGGCGCGCGCGTTACCGCGGCGCCACTTCGTCTCTCTTGTAGAGATTCATATGTCAGGGTGGTGAGGAGGCTACCCAGAGGCCAGCCGATTAGCCCTAGAAGGTAGTGGGGAAGGTTGAGGAGGCTAAGCCTGGGGCCAGCCGATTAGTCCTCTAAGGAGAGTGGGAAGTAAGTAACAACGCAGTAGTTTGGTTTCACCCTGACCACTGGTGAGAGCCGACCCGAAGAACTGAACAAGTCAAGAGCTTGGATCGGACTCCCAGAACAGTTGCTTGGGTTGGTTGGAAGGGTTACCCAGCTTGTATGGGCTCTTTCTGAGTCGAGGCTGCCCCCTTGGCAGCCGGGGGCAGGGGGTAGGAGAGGAAGGTATGGGATTGCAAGGTAGGGGGTGGGGGAGAAGGGTGGGGGAGAGGAGGGCCAGCTGCCTTGTGTATTTATACTCAATTCTGGGTGTCTGTGATTGGCTATATTTGAGTTTTGCGGGGGTGGGGAGTTAACGGTTTGGAAGGATCTGGAAAGATGACGAAGAGAGGGTGGAATGTTGAGAAGGGTGTGGGAGTGACGTAGAGGGAGGGTGGATGCAGAGGAAGGTGGTGTATTTTGGGGTTGCCCCCTGGGGTAGGGTCTCACAACGGGGGGTCGGAAGAGTTGGGAGTGATGTGGAGGGTTGAATACAAAAGTGTGGAACATAAAATAAGTACATACAATTTTATTTTATTTATTTCTTTATTTTACCCCATGATAGGCCTCCATAGGCCCTTTTAGGGGGTGGCACACCACCATCAATTTTCTGATTTGTTAACTTCAATCTCCGGGGCAAGAAATCAAGGACATTAGGTGTAGGTAAGGATAGGGATTTTCGGGGAGGGGACAGGGGTGCAGGAGCAATATCTCAAGTTTGGGCCATGTGCAGTCCCCCAGGAGGTTAGGTTGCCAGACACCTGCTTGACCGAAGCAGGTTGGCATAGTGGATAGGGCGTCCGACTGCTAATCGGGAGGTTGTGGGTTCGAATCCCGGGGCCGACAACCCTGACCGTGGTTTTCTGTGGTTTCCCACGGTCTTCCTAGGATAATTCCGGGGTTGCTTTCGTATAATAGGCCACAGCCGCTTCCTTCCTTCCCCATCCTTGGAGGTTGAAAGGCAATGCTGGGCCAATCTCCTTAATATCAATAATAAAGTAAGACACCTCCTTGGTGCAGGTCAGAGACCCTCCCGACGCAGGTGGAAGGGAACTCCCAGACGGGGATCGAACCTGGTACCTTTCACTCAGCAAGCCGAGACGTTACCATCTCGGCCACCACATCTCCCTATAAAATAAATACATACAATATGTAGCATATATTGTTGGGGCACGACAGGTGCACACTGAAATGTCATCTAAACGCAAATGTGCAGACCTTGCCGCATTTTCCGAGAAAAGGCAGATTTTCTTCTCCCATGGCAACATCTTTACGTATCACGTCATTTACGGCCGCTATTTGCGCTTGGGTGGTCATGAAGTGGCGCGCAAATTGGGTGTCTGGCCGGCAGCAAGGGGCACAGGGCACATATTCTGGACCTACCAGGGGCAATACCGGGCCAAAGTTCAGCCTGGCACGGCCAATCTGGTCAGTTCGCATAAGATGTCGACTGCGACTGTGATTGGTTGTGGCAATGACAAAACTTGGCAGCATCTGTGGGAGCAGCCATCTTGGTTGTGGATCACAATAGGGCATGGAGATGGGATATGCCGACATTGTTGCATCGTGCCGAAAGAAGAGGGGGAAAAATGTATTTCGTAATTGAAGATAATTGCATCCTCAGTGATGCGCACATGCAACTCGACCCCCGAAAATGGGAGAATTTTCGTAAGTCTGCCCTTTTGATATCTACTTTTCTGGACATTTACATTCATACAAACCAATAAGAAACTTGATGGACACAATAATTCCAGTTGTTATTATCTATTTTGGTAATGAATTAGCCAAATCGAGGAAGCGTGTTATCATATACTGCATAAAGACCACCTGATTTGCACTGTGACGCTCATTATTCTCTAGGATTATGCAAGCGCACTGAGGAAAGGTAGATAACCGCTGGTATAATTGTGGACCGGCTTGCGGAGGCTTTGTGCATGTGTGGTGATGCATGTAGAGCGCAACTGTAAGGACCTTCACAATAATCACTGTTACATGAAGCTTAGCTAAGCCCATTGGATTCAAATTATTGGGAAGAGTGGGATGTGAGGTCCCCTAAAATAACCCCCCTCCAGAAAAAAAGCATTTTCCTGGAGAGGCGGTTACCTGTCCGGCCTCATCCTGATGGGTGCAGAGAGAGAACGAGCGTGGGATATGTGCCGTGAATTATTTAACAGCAGGTTGGTTGCCAGACGCAGCGCTAACATCCCTGATAAATACTGCAGGCATCGCCTTTTTTCTGGATTTGCCCACCACCATGATTTTTTTGTTTTGTTTGCCGACTGGGTTGCGGTCTCGAGAGGAAAGACCACATGACCAGGTTAATGTTTTCCAATGGAGCTGTGGTTTTAACTGCCTTTACTCTAGATGGGTTGAAACTGATTTTTTGTCCCGATTTTCTCCCGCTCGTGCCTGCATTACACACCTGTCCTACCCGTGTGCTTTGAATCATCATCAACCCTTGGAGCGATCAGGGGACACGTGAAATAAGTGACTCCCTCACCTGGACCTCCCATTTCTCTGTAGTCAAACATTGGTACACCTTTTTGAGGCCAAGTAATGCAGGGGCTGGCCTCTTTCCGAATCGAGTTACGATGCAGTTTTATTGCCTTGGAATTACAGGCAGGCAGGCAGGCAGGCAGGCAGGCAGGCAGCAGTGCAGCGGGTAGGAGGGAGTTGAAGAGAGTTGGGCGAGGTCGGTGGCAAGTGGGGGGGGGAGGAGGGAGGCCTTCCCCCCACCATCAAATTAGAACTAACTGCAGAAGAGAAAACCCGAGCATTATTTATTAAAGCCAGAGCGGGGGGGCATGAGTAATTCAGCAGGCAGCAAAGGCAGGGAGATCCATGAATATTTCGGGTGACCGGTTGTCTTGCAGAAGACTAACCCCCTCAGCCGCTCTCGTTTCCCCCTCCTCCCTCCCCACCTACCTCCCTCTTCGTATCGAGTTTCCTTTCTGATAGATTAATCATGGTGGAAAGGACTCTCTGATCCAAACGGGCCGATTTTGTGCGTGGTTGCACGCCATTTCATGTATTAAACCCTGTCTGCAAACCTCCAGCCTAATCCCCCCCAAAAAGGAATCATGTCCTACATTACTTCAGAGGACTCGAAAGGTTTATACAATAGATAGTATTGTGTAGACAGTGTAGTACATGCTCTTCACACGCGGAATAGAAAGTTTTTAGCACCACTAATCATTATGACGTAGGCCTACTCTTCTCTTGTCGTCAGATCGGAACAATTGAAAATGCCGTTCCAATTATGCACCTTTGGGCCCCCAGACCATGTCCCAGACAGAGTGGCTTTCACTTGTTTCGCCACGTCCAGAAAATTTGGGAGAATGTTGCGACGTAGATAATTGTTGAAAAAAAATTAATCATTTTACAGCCAATCAGTATTAAGTTTTGAAACGTGTGTTGTGTTTGTTTGTTTGTGTAACTTATACATGATGGCTACAGATCACAAAAAGTGACAAAAGAGATAATGAATGATGACACTAAGCCTCTAGATTTGTCCTAGAAAGGCAAGGTGCTAAGAACTTGAGATAGGATGAGTGTGCTGCAGCCTCATTTGCGAGATTTCTGCATTATTTCGTCTCATTGTAGGAATGCCAGAATGAAGACATCATTCTTCTTCTTTCAAAAATGTTGCACATTTTTTTTGTCTATATGGACTATGTTAGTATGTTGCACTGAATTGTCAGTCTAGTGTAAACTATAGACTTAGTTGTAGGGGAAGTCTTCCCTAATGTACCCAATAGGGTGAATTGGGAATAAACAATACAAATACAAAAATACAAACTGTAGATTCAGTTGGGGTGTTAGTGGTACCACTCTTAAAAATTACTTAAAGGAAGGGTTCAGTGATTTTGCATGTTGGGCTTCAGAGATCAAGGAATACTCCCTGATTCCAAAAATGTGGTCAGTTTTGGAATCTGACGCCGCGTAAACAAATGCCGTTAGGTGAAAGTCCATATCCGCTACTGTATTCGATACGGTAAGCGTACAGCCAGCGCCTCCCGCGGAAATTCCGGTAACCTGCCACCACCGTGGCCAATGGGATTGGCTTAAGGCCCGTGCACACTATAGTTGCTGGCTACGGGCTGCTCCCGTTCATTTCATTGTCGCTGTCGCTCCGTTTCATTGCCGTGTTCACACTCAAGACGCTGTGTCGCAAGCCAGGGTGGAAAGCCACCACCCCTCACCCCCAGCACCCTTTCCCCAACCCTAGTCCCCCCCACCACCACCTCACATCGTCCACCCCCCAGAACCTGTTTGCGTGTCTTCTCCCCTATACCCGACCACGTGTTGTCAATCTCCTGGCCTGCCTGAGTGAATGAATAGTTCCAACTGTGCTCGCCAGAGGAGCCTCAGTGGCCCTGTACACCAATCGGCCCCACCCCTTGGTGACGTCTTGGCTCTCCATTGGCCCCTTCCCGCGTAGAGCGTGTGAGCGCAGCGAAAAAATAGAAAAATTTCTATTCTGAGCGGCGCGTACCAGCGTAAAGCTGAGCGGAGCAAACTGGGCTGTGATTGGCTGCCACTAGCGGAGCGGGAGCAGCGCGTAGCCAGCAACTCTAGTGTGCACGGGCCTTTAGTCTCGGAGCCCATTTTTTCATCTTTTCACGGGACACGGGTTCCCTCTAGCCACAAGAGTGGAAGCTTCGACCGCTGCATCGAAGCTTCCACTCTTGTGGCTAGAGGGAAGCCGTGTTCGGCGCTGATTTTCAAAAAAATCAACTTTGACTTGAAATTTTACTCTTATGGTGCATTTGCCAACAAAACGGATCGGATATTTCAAATCAGGGAGTCGTGTTTGATTTTTGGAGCTCAACATGCAAAATCACTGAACCCTTCCTTTAATACGTAGTCCTTCTGGAGAAAAGAAACGGAGAACTGTTGCCAACAAATTCTGACTTTGAGACCTATCGTTGCAAGACCAAAGCAAAAGTACGCCCGCGGTTCTGCAGAAGTATATTTTTTGCATCCTTTGGATAGTTGCTCCACCAGTATCCGTGTAATTTAATTAGCAGGGATTGCACGTCTGATGATTTTTTTTTCGGATTCCTTCGTGTGACACACGCCATGAACCTGCACTATCCTTCAACATGGATACAGCGTAATGCGACTATGGCTGACAGTTCTGAAATCTCGCGGAAAACGAAAGACACCAAGCTGCCTTCTTCTTGAGCTGGGCAAGTAACGTTCGCAGTACGACTCCTCATGAATGGCAAATCAATCCCTGCCGCAGTTCACTCTCTACCCTTGCATCTCATATATAGGTTATTGCGTATGACGACATTCAGAACCATGTAAAAAATAAACAATTATTGCTACCTATGATGCCTCTTTTTAAAATGATTGCGATTAGAGCTCTATGAGTACCCTGAAGATAGCATTACAGCCCATCAGGTCGCCTTCAGAAACCGTTTGGCAAGACATTGCTGGATTCTACTAAGCTAGTCCTGGGCTAAGGCGGGTCTTAATGCATATTCAGGATAATCAGGAACACTTTCCATGGAAAGACGTTAGTGCAGAATCCAGTCCACCTGGAATATAAATGCTACTCTCTGTCGTAAAAATTAAGCGTTTTCTTGAAGAATGTATTATTATTTTGACGTTTATTTTTGAAATTTTGTTGTTTAAAATTTTTCGCAATCATGTATCATTTTTTTCAAAGTGTTGACTCGTTCATTTATTCATTCGTTCATTTCACTCACGACATTTTCCCATCAAGATGGGGTTACCAGCGATGACCAGACACAATCCACCTGGCCATCTCGTACGACCAGTATAATGAATCCTCTAGTGACTGGTCAGGCCACGCAAAGGATATAATGGATAGGATGATGATGAAAAGGATGGCATGAATACGTATACAGACACACAAACACTCGCGCAATGTACACATACTGTATAAACATACAGAAATTCATATTAAAACTATGCAAAAACCATGTAAACTGTCCAGCACGAAATGGTGTGTTCGACGGGCGATGTAAACGCCAGCCACCAAGGCATACGACATCTCACCCAGAGGTGCTAGTTGGCGATCGTCACCAGGGTGATGGTGTTGACGCTAAAGGCGGATTCACACTAGCTGACGGTAGCATACGAAACGAACGGAACGGTATGACGGAACGAACGGAAAGAGGGGAAAGGTGTTCAGACACAAAAGCGAGTGGCGTGGCTTTAGCCTCCGTATCCCGCAGCGCATATGCGCTGTGCTTGAACTCTCTGGCAGGACTCTCCCTGGGGCTCTCCCTCCCTTCGGACCGGTACCCTTCTCTTCTCCCGTCCCCCCGGCTCCCGCGTCGCGACTAAGGTCCTTCGTCCTGCCCCCGCCAGAGTCGCTGCCCCCACTTTCCCTTTCGTTCGCCACACCCCTGCCGCTTTCCTGGCTCTTCCATTGGTGGATGGGTCCGTAAGCCACCGTATTCCGTATTCCGTGTCCGTCAAGAGTTGATTCCTTTCGTAATCCCTTTCACTTTTCGTCATCCTCAAGTGGGCTCTGATTGGTCCACTATTTCGTTTCGTTCGTTTCGTTTGCTACCGCCAGCTAGTGTGAACCCCCCTTTACCCGGCCGTCCATTTACCTCACCTCTCTATTGTATACCAGGGGTTGAGTGTGGAGTAGAATCATCCTTTTTTTGTTTACGAATTAAATATGTTGTTAAGTGCACTCTTAGCATGTTCTCTTACCTCTGCTGCTTCAATGAGGAGTCATTTTGACCCCCCTCTCTACGTATATTAACACTGTGACATTAGCAGTGTGAATGTTTTCTCGCAACTTTTTACCTTTTATGTCAATCAAGAATAAAAAAAGAGGAGGGGGAGGGGAAGTGACAGAATTATTTTCGGCAGGAGAAGAGGTGAATATTTCATAGTAAAATGTCACGTAAGGTAATGTACGTACTTGCATTTTTTATTGCGGAAGTCTCTCCAGTCTCCAGTGGCCGGACGCCCACTTATAATTTAGCACGCGGTGTATTTTTATTCGTGACATTTTCCACGAGAGAAGTAGCGCACCATTCACCTTCGCGTTTTTGAAAATGGAGTAAATGGTTACTTACGAAAGGAGGTTGCATAATTTAGGGGCTTTAGCCTTTGTTCCTGCCTGTAGCCAACAGTACTACTGTCCATTTCAAAATATAGTCACCTCAATTGGGATCAAAATTGTACGAATACTATTGCATTTAAAAAAATATATCATATCCTCCTGGGACCTGGTGTCGACATATGTCGACATCAGCAAAAGATTTTTTTGGCGCCAACCAGTGATGCCAACAGAACTGTAATAGGCTGGTATCCCATGGTTACAATCTGGCCTCAATAGCTGTAGCCACCTAGCGTCGAATATCTGGCTTGGGCCGCGAAAATTAAATCGCGGACAAAATGGCGGATTCGGCTGCTGAAGCTTAGGCGCTCATCTGATAAGTTTTATTTTTTTACTCATATTTAGAATGCGATTTTCGCAATGCAGTGAATGTCCTGGGATTCGCAAGGAATGTGTCTTAGGAACCGCGAAAAGATGATTCTGTGACAATCTTTGTTGCTGTAGAGAACTGGTCATTTTCTTTTCTTCCTGAGACAAAATGTCCATTTAAATGGACATCCGAAAAATGGCATTTTTAGCTGAATGGGTGTGACTTTTCTTTACGTGCCTGTACCTATACACCCATAAGGAAGTGGGCTTTTCACTATGCAGTTCAGTTTTAAAATCTAGAATAGCAAGGTACCACTCTAGCGGGTAAGAAGGGAAGGAGCAAGCCCCATGCCTGGAGTGGTGGCGTTAAAAAATGATTTCATTTATCTTTAATTGTCTTCTGAGAGGAATTGCTACCACTAATTCCACAAATGAATTTTAAAAACATTGTTTGGAGGATAGAGCACTATGTGAGTGATCCATTAAGTGGTATTTCAATTTTCAGCTTTCATCCGTTCTGCTTTTGTAGCACCAATTGGGTCCTAATGTTCCCATTGGTTGTTTGTCGCCATTTTTGTCGATATTTTAAAACTAAATTTTTTTTCTCGTTTCTTATTGGGAACATGTTCAGAAAATGCAATAGGAACTGACAGTGCGTTAAAAAATGCTTCTCAGGTCTCAGGAGGATATACCGGTATCAAAACAAAGCTTGATACAAGCACCTCTAACTGGGTAGAAAATTTGTACAATGGGCAGTCATTGTCGAGTGTGAGAGACATGTTTTTTTCGTCTTTTTCCACGGAGCTGAACAATCTCCAGGGTGTTCTGCAATAAACCAAGGTGCCAGAGGGCCCCAGATAATGGAGGTCCGAGAGGTGATACCCTTCTCGGATATACACATGTGGCCAGTTCGACACTGGCCATGAGCCCATGACAGTGTCTATTATTTTATGTCCCTTCTTTCACCTGCAGTACATATGACATATGAGTGGACACACGAGACTCGATCCTTGACCACTGACGATATTAAGGCACGCTCTTTTTCTAGACACCCAATAAACGGAAAATAACAATGACCCAGATATAAATTTTTTACAGTTTGCGGACAATTTGGTGATTCTGGCGAGTAACCCACTGGACATAAGAAAAAGTTTAAAAACGTTGACAAAATATTTTGATGAAAATGAACTCACATTTAATGTTGCTAAAACTAAGATGACTGTATTTAAGAAAGGAGGCATAAATTCGACTAAGGATATATTTTATTGGAAAAATGCAAAAATAGAGATGTCAGTGGATTACAAATATTTGGGGATTCCGTTCGCAGCTTCGACGCAGACATTAAGAGCCTCGCAATACCTTGCTGTAAATAAAGGAATGGCATCGATTAATGCGTTGTGGCCACTCCTAGTTAGACTAAAGATAAGGGACATAAGGATAGCCCTCAAACTGTTTGAAGCAAAGATAGTACCGACAGTGTTATACGGTGCTTGTTTTTGGGCACTGGATCGACAGAAGGAAATTGAAAGGTTCCAGACATATTTCATAAAGAAATTCTTAACACTACCACGAGGAACGGCAGGATATTACCTGAGACTAGAAACAGGGCGTAGGAACTTAATTAATTGCTCGAATACGTTTATTATTAAGTTTATGAGAGTGACAATGAATTTACCAGAAGATAGATGGTCAAAAATAGCTTTAAGATGGTCAATGTACGCTAAGCCTGAACCTAAGTGGGTGGGTTTGGTGAAGGGGGGTGTTCCGCCAGGGCGGATATTCATAGAAAGATTGGATGTTAGAAGGAGATTATACAAATTTTAATTTGTTGATAAATAATTTTATAATTTCAACATACCAACAAGATTTGGGAGATATGCAGGATTCAACAAAATATCATTATTATCAAGAACTAATTCCAGACTTCGGAGCGGCACAACACCTCCTTTACTCCCTCCCCCTCACACAGGTCGGATTGATATCAAATCTCCGCAATAATTATGTCAGTGTCATTTTATGTATTAGATTATAAATTCAGTTTCCTCCAGGATGAGTTGTGCACGTTATGCAATAGTAATGCTGAATGGACGTTGTACCACTTAATCTATGAGTGTTATTTTTTCAAGCGATAAGAAACAGATCACTGGACCAGATACCATTGTTGCCTGTGAACAAAGTGCATACCTTGTTTGGACAGATGCCAATTTATGCCATACAGAAACTGTATAATTTTTTTGTGGTTGTGGTGCGATACCTGAAATTTGATGATATTGTAATGTAAAATGTACACGAGAGTCACCCTTAAAACACCAGTTGGTGTATATAAGGGAATAAACATTCATTCATTCAAAAAAATAAACGGAAAATAACCTTTATCCGTCCCTGTAATTGAAGCCATACTGAATGAGCTCCTTATCATGATGTATTGTACAGTACACTACATAATTATTCTGTATGTACAGTACTCTATCGCTCAAAAAGATGGAGACGATTTTGCATTTGGTTTAAATGCGAAATCGTCTCTGTCTTTTTGAGCGATATAAGGTAAACCTACCAATTTATATACCATCTTAAGGAGAGAAAAATACGGATTTTCGGTTCTGCACATAATACCCAAAGGAAAAAAAAAATGATGTTACAGACATGTCTGGAGAGTCCATTTCGTGTTTTACTTTCCTTAATGTATACTGAAAACCGCACAAAGTGAGTTTTGCTATCATGTAGCATCTTGACCCTTTTGTGACACCTTCAGACCAATATGTGACACCTGGTTTTGTCCATTTGATGACACCTATTTTTTCTATCTGAATTTGTTAATTTTAATTTTATTGTGAAAACAAGTTGTTTCGGTATGATGGCGGTTCTAGATTTTGTCCGAGTCTGGCTCACTTTATAACTGATAATTTTATGCCGCTTTCTGAAGAGTATGTATACATTGCACTCCTTATTATCCGTGCGTCGGCAAAAAGTTAAGTTAGAAATAAAAGTCCAAAAATGTCAATGTCTCGAAAACGCATGAAATACCAAATCATGACAGCCT
The DNA here is from genome assembly GCA_000934665.2 of Catajapyx aquilonaris. NCBI lineage: Eukaryota > Metazoa > Arthropoda > Diplura > Dicellurata > Japygidae > Catajapyx > Catajapyx aquilonaris. The sequence continues at coordinate 41,715 of JYFJ02002434.1, forward strand.
AACATCTTATTTAAGACAGAGGGTGTCATTAATAATTATATTAGATCCGATCATCGTAAACGACTGAAAAGGCTATTCATGGAATGTTCCTTTTAGATCCTTTTCATAATCATGAAAACTATTACAATACGATTGTAAATGTAACAATTCGAATGTAAATAAACACTATTTCTAAGGGTGTCATCAATTGGAAAATGACAAATTTCAGTACTCAATTTTTGACACCCACACTAACTCTTTAAATCCATCGGTACTATTACAACAAACATTCACGAGAGGAAAACGACATCATCTTCAATTACTAATTGTAACCTTCAAACTGTTTCCCTATTTTAAAATAAACGTGTAAAAAATTTCGAAACGAAATTGGGACTTTTCACACCATATTACAATGTGGCTGTGCAGCACTTGACACTCTAATTTATTTCTTGAGAACCAACTCACCACTGACCTTCACCTCATGGCGGATAGCGAACGCTGTAGCGCCGCCAGCGCCACCGGGCCTAGCGGTGACACACGAATTAAACTACCGTATCCATACAACTAAGGGGGACGTGACAGGGGGCTGGCTCTTCCCACTCAAGTACTGGTGTAGCTACGTGTAGCTACTCATTTTCCATACCCATCTTGGTATAGCGCTATCGGAAGCGAAATCGCCTCGAAACTCAGTGGAAATTGTCGAGCAGAACCTGATCGATGCCTATCGCGATGCCAGTATTCAAAATCGATGCCATAAGTGGAAGTAATCCAGGTGCAGGATCGCAACCGCCGCGTCGCTAGGGTCTATGGAGTAGTTTTCCATTGGGGCGACACCAGCGCCTGGGTGGGAAGAGCTAACGGTAGAGCTTTTTCCATTGGGCTGGGTTATATTGTTTAGGCCACAGTGGGACAAGTTAGCTTGAGCCCTTGAGGATATGTTTACGCCCTTCAGGTAACAGGTAATGTGACGTAATATTGGTCCCCTTACACGAATCAAGTTATCTTTAGCCACGTGAGGGAAACTGAAAGGCTGTGTGGCATGGAAAACGTGGCGCGTCGGAGGGAACCAAATTGGGGCATTTAAATCGTAATAGGCGAAATTTGAATCCTGAAACGGATTTATGGATGTATATCTGAAGAAATATTACATTACAATGCTGAAATTAGCATCATTTGTAGGAAGGAAGGGAAGCACATTTTGTAGCCAGTACCACTGGAACGGATTCTATTTGATATCTTTTGGATTATAATGGTTAGAAGTCAGGTCCAGGATGATGATGATGATGATGATTAGCCTATTATTATTATTATTATTATTATTATTATTATTATTATTATTATTATTATCTTATTTTTTATTGTATCTCCTCATCATGTGAAGGTAAGGAGGCCTTCTCATTATCCGCTGGCACCCCAATATTTGGGAAAAGCCGTGATGTATTATTATGTATGATGAATGAATGGATTATTATCTTATACATCGATTATGTAAACGGAGTAATTTTTTTAAGGAATAATGTATTAAACATTAATGGCACTCATTTGGGCAAGAAAGAGATACGTACGAAATGTAAGTTACGACCTCATGACCGTCTCGACGGATGAACTGTTGAATTTCAGTGCAGCTCTCTCACTCCTCCCCCGCCCCCCCCCTCTCTCTCTGTCTCTGTCTGTCTCTCTCTCTCTCTCTCTCCCTCCCTCTCTCTCTCCCTCCCTCTCTCTCTCCCTCCCTCCCTCCCTCCCTCTCCTCCACACTTTGCTGGCTGTTGTGGCTGAAGTAGGCTGGAGTAGCGGAAAAGGAGTGTTTCAGTCGACAAGGCGAATCTCTCCAATTATGTCCGGAAATCCGGTGGCACGAAGCGCTGCTGGAATATTCGCTGGTGAAATCCAGCACCCCTGTGCGGACAACTTTGCTTGTACAATATCCAAACTGTCTGAGCGCAGTAAAGGAGATGAGTCGTGAAAAAGACATGCAGTCGTGTTCATATGCATATGGAACAAGTGTGAACAGGGGGAGCCGGGAACACGGTGCACTGAATATTTTACGCGACAGGAGCCCATGTTATGTGGATGGTGCCAGAAAAAATGTTACTTAAGCTAATGTTTAATATTTTCTAGCTTCGAGCCTGCCTTTGTTAGAACTACAGTTGCTCTGCAACATTTCACGAGTAGGATTTTTTGCTGCATAGTATAGATCAGGTTGATAGATATGTTGAGAAAAACCTTTGTCAATATGCGTTTACCATAAATGCGCTCTTGTGATGCTGAATAGGGTGATGACCAGTGCACTGTGGAACCCATAGCTGCTGCCTGCTGGTATGCCCGCCTCTAATCTCCGCTTTACCCCCTTCTACCCCAGTGGAAGTGGTAACACATTTTGGCATGATACCGTAGTGCGTGTACTCTCATAAAGGGAGGATAAGTTAGGCTAGGTTATGTGGGTACAGCTTCCCTAAAACCATTCATCATCAAGGTTAGGTTATAGGTACTTGTGTTCTCTTTTAGTCTTGCTTCCTTCTAATCAGGGTCCCCTACATGGTTGCCTCCCCCACCCTAACCAGGGTATTGTCTCCACGTAGTCCTTATGGGGCGTCCATATTGGATCTAGATTTCATGCTGGAGGATAGGAAATTGGCAAGCGTCAAAATTTTTTTTGCAAGGACATTTTTCACTGCATGCAGAACCAATCTGATTTAGGTCCAATATGTCGGAGAGACAATACCCTGTCTAGGTGGGGGAGGCACTCATGGAGGTTACCCTGCTTCTAACAGCTCAAAGGACATGGGTTAAATCCTTATGGAAAAGTGCCCCCAGATGGATTTGGCTGAAATTTGGTCAGTTAATAGACCTTGTCCTCAGGGTCAATTGTTCTGAAGGCCGAAGAAAATCTACCGTGCCGTTTGGCCGCTAGAGGCGCCGAAAGTCGGAATTTCAAAGTTGTCAGATCTTGGTGAGAATTACGCACACTGTAGAGTTCGATGAGCTGAGTCGAATGCGCTATGGAATAATTTTCTCTTACAAACCATTTGACCACGATACGGATAAATTAGACTTCAACTTTAAACCAGGGTTCCGTTTGTAAAGATGAGGATTAGCCTCGAGACGGGGTTTAAACCGCCGTCTAACTCAGACCACCTTCGAGGGTGGTTTAAACTAGGTTCAGACGGCAAATAAAATGAAGTCGGATATGGGCTCGATTACACCCGTGATCTTCGCCTTCTGCAGCAATTGAAGAGTCGACCGGCTCGCTGTAGCGTTGTGCACCTCCGGATTTTGCATCGACCCTATGTAGGCCTACTATGCTGTACTATAAAAATATACACTGCAATACACCTCATAGTGGTCATAGAAGAACCGCCAGGTTGAGGAAACCTATGACATTGATTGAAGTAGCCCACTATAAAATATTATCTGTTGGGTTCCATGTTTCATGTGTATGTATTCATCTACTTCCAGAGTACCCAATAAGAACCATTATCTTGCATGTAGCCTGCGATACACTTTTATGTCGAGGTTATTATAGACCTAATATTATATTGTCACCTATACAGATATAAAACTAACTATAACTACTATAAAATGGTTTGTCGGAGAAAAATGTCCTGTAGCGCATTCGACTCAGCTCATCAAACTCTACAGTATGCGTCATTTTCACCAAGATCGGACAACTTTGAAATTCCGACTTTCGGTGCCTCTAGCGGCCAAACGGCACGGTAGATTTTCTTCGGCCTTCAGAACAATTGACCCTGAGGACAAGGTCTATTAACTGACCAAATTTCAGCCAAATCCATCTGGGGGCACTTTGCCATAAGGATTTAACCCATGTCCTTTATTCCTAACACTTTCTGTGGCCATTTCTAGCGCGTGAAAATTTCAAATTCAGACTTTCCAGGACCGGTTTTTACAACAATACATAGACTACACAAAGTGAGTTTCGATTTTTTGTGACATTTATTAGAAACAACTGCCAATAAAAATTATCGATACGCTGAGCAAAATCAATCCTGGGGAGGATTCTTTTCGTTCGTACGTACGTACGTACGTACATTTACGGCGTCCTGCATGCCGCGTTCTACGATATGCGATCAGGAGTCGGCCGATCTGGACTCTGATTGGTGAGCCGCGTACTTATTTTGTAGCATAGAACTCGTGTAAGCTGGATTTTAAGGAGCAACTCACCTCTCGCCCACCTTTCCTCCCTAGTACCCGAGGGAACTGGCGCGGGCGCCAGCAAGACTCGTGGGCGTACAAGACATTTCTGCCCATACGGATGTCAGCTAAATTATCAAGCACGTTATATACTAAGTACTGTATCACGGTCAAAAAGACTATGGAAAATCCTGGATACCTCTGATCCAAAGGGACTATAAAGGACTAGTAGCGGACCCGTTGCCAAATGTGGGTAACACTGCTTGACATGGAAGTAGTACGATAAGCCACTGCCAGTTGGCGCGTAGGCTGCCCCTCTGCACACTACTGCTGATGTAAGGGGGAAAGTAGTACTACATGCACGTTGATGATGAGTCACCGCGCGGGCAAAGCCCAACAGGGTGCTATAACCAGCGCGTGTCTCGCCTCCGTTGAAATGGGTCCCACCCTCTCTGGCCGCTCTGTCCTCTAATTGTTGAACGGGAAAGTGAAAACTATGGTAACTACTACAGTGTTGGAGATTAATCGAGTCATACTGCTAGCGACATTTTCCCAAGCGGCATAAGAACGAATCTGGCTCGCACGGCTTGCACTATCCATATCTTCGATTCGTTCTTCTGCCCCTTCGGAAGATGTCGCTAGCAGTATGACTCGATTAATCTCCAACACTGTACCTAGGGTCTTAGGCGATGAGTGTTGACGGACATATAAAAGGAAATAGAGGATAAGTGTTTTAGGCATACAGGGTGTTCCAAGTATTTGGGTCACTTCTTGATAGCTGCTATCGGGCGATATTAGTTATCATGAAGTGACCCAAATACTTAGAATACAGGAAAATAAAAATAAATAAATACTTGGAACACCCTGTATAGATAGTACTGGGGGTGGGTGTTAACACCAACTTTTTTGCACTGCATGTCTAAAACTATGGAGACATAGCTTTCATAGAAAAAAAAATCAAAAATACAGAGTGTCCGCAATGAACCTCCCTAGTTTCAACTTGCTATCAGTACGCAAGTTACTGGAAGATGGTGTCGAAATTGTACAAATGGGAAGAGACTCTCATCAAGTGTATGTAAAAAAAATCAGTAGCCTTCCACATGTGCTCCTTTAGTAGAAAACACAATTTTAAGCCAAAAACTCCCATCCCGAGGTTCTCTCCAGCATGTCAGGGGTGATGGAGGACACGTCATTTTTTGAGTGGTTCACTTGAGTTGCATAGACTCTAGTCTTGTAATATACAGGGAGTAAATGAATGCAATCCACAAATTTATAGGGGTAATAGAGGGGACCAAGACAAATATATTTTTCATAGGAACCAGTGCCCGGAAACGCCACCTAGAGGGGGTTCACAGACGAGGAACGGGTGCGCTCAGACGCGTCAGGCGGGAAGCGCTAGGCAAGCGGACTGTGTAGTTGCTAGGTGGCGCGAGGATAGTAAACAACGGGGCAATTCTCAGTAACCTGCCAACAACAGACCCACCTAGCAACTAAAGCCCGCTTGCTAGATAGTCCAGCCCACGGCCTAGATATCTCAGGACTGGCCACTCCCCCTCTTATCGCTCTGGGAGGGAAACGGGGAGGTTATGCACTCCGGAACCACAGGCGTCCACAGGGGTCAGACCGAAGAGAAGCACACCGCGTCGATGCCATAAATGACTAGTACACTAGTTGAATAGTTCGAAGAGGACGCGCTCAGGGTCCATCAGCTCATTGGCTTAAATTTTTTTTTTTTTTGCATTACCCCATATCTATTGCGCATATATGGGGGGTGGATTACCACCATCGGAATTATTTTTTTGGAGAGTGTTAAGAAGGATCTTATTATTATTCTCCAAGGTTGTTAGGAGGGGATGTGCAAAGTGCGTGTGCGCTGTCGAGTAGTGGTCATTTTGTGAACTCCCCCGGGTGGCTTAGTCTATCGGAAATTGCCACCCGAAATGAAGCCAGAGATGGCCCAACTCTGCACGAAAGAAGGTGGGAACCCCGGGTGGGTATTGAACCCGGGACCTTCACTTCCGTGGGCGCGCGCGTTACCGCGGCGCCACTCCGTCTCCCTTCTCATTGGCTTAAATAAGACGCGATGTGCTTCTCTTCGATCTGGCCCCAGATCAGCGCGACGCCTGTGGTTCCGGTTCCGGAGTGCATAACCTCCCCGTTTCCCTCCCAACGCGATAAGAGGGGGAGAGGCCAATCCTTAGATACCTCGTCCGTGGTCCAGCGCCCCTAACTCCCTATCTAGCCGTATGGGGAAGGTCGTGCGCTTATAGCCAGTCCCCTATATCCGGATGTGGAGTCCGAATACCCGTATGTGGAGCCCTGTATCAAAACGCATTCGGGCCGACGACTATGAACCTAAATTTTTGTCAATTCCCATTCAGCCTTCGGCCACAGATCCAACTATCAGAGTATCAGACACCCGAATGCGATTTGGACCGGTCCAAAACGCATTCGGGTGGCTGGTGCTGTGGATATGCAAACAAGGGCTGAATGGGAATTGACAATAATTTAGGTGGCTTCAGAACGGTTCTTAAGTCGTCGGGCCGAATGCGTTTTGATACAGGGCTTCACATGCGGGTATTCGGACTCCACATCCGGGGATAGGGGACCAGCTAGGCGCACACGAAAAGAGAGGGAGTTGCGGGGGGACCTGAGGTATAGCCTATGGATAGTAAACAGCGGCTTTGTTGTTGCCATGTTATTGCGAATTGTACCGTTGTTTACTATTTGCGAGCGACCTGGCAACTAAACGGTCCGCTTGCCTAGCGCCTCCCGCATGCGTGAAGCGTCTGAGCGCACCCGTTCCTCGTCTATTGACCTCCTCTAGATGGCGTTTCCGGACACGGGTTCCTATGTGAAAAATACTGGTCTTGCTCCCCTCTATTACCCCTACAAGTGTGTCCCGAATTACAGGTTACACCTGTATGTATAGGAAGTGTATTTCATTCTTACATTCCCCCACATCTACCACACAACACACCCGGGCAACGCCGGGTTACCTGCTAGTTTTACCTAAATATGACTTAACATATTTTGTTCAGAGTCAAGAGTACCATAATTTGAAAGGTTCGAAAATTTAAATTAACACCCCCTCCCCCCCCCCACCTCTCCAATAGTAGACGTTAATTTTGACGTACTTGACTTCCTCTACTTCCTGAAATTACGTTCGACCAGAGGCATCACAGGCTTTCCAGTGCAGTGGTTGGATGAATTATTGTGCTACTTTTTGTGGCAGCGATAGGACCTTACTACGGGGCATATGGTAAATTGATATGTAGGAGAAATTAACTCATGTGGAAAATATTATCTTATTAAGTTGAAAATGGTATATGCTGAAATTGTTTCCTATTGTTAAAAATAAAAAAATAAAAATTTTGGCCAAAGTTTTCTCAAATTTATTTTTGTATATAGGCCTACTTTTGATAATGTGGTTGCTTGCATTGTTTCATTGTTTGTATTGTTACATATTGTGAAGTGCGTTTGATGACAATGTGTTCTCTTTTTCAGGTAAGAAAATAATGAGATCAGAGGTCGAGGCATCATTCTGCATGACGTTAGGCCCTACTGGTGAGGAATGAAATTTCGTTTATTTCTTCTTTTCACCAGCAACATGTGCACCGAACTTAGTTGGGAGTTTTAGAGCAACGCACTCGGAGAAGACATACTGTAGTGTGTAACTTGTGTCGCGGAAGGGAAGAATATTATCAATAGTTGAATCCATCAACCAGTTTAAACATATGAAACTAACAGTCATGGCCTCATTCGTTTTCCTAGATTGCTGCTGCCTTTCCAATGCTTTCTGGAGTATACAACCCATAACTTCACCTACCATCCCACTTGAACTTTGCACATGGTGGAACATTTCTGAGAGAGGGGAGAAGGGGATATGAATTAATGGAAAACTGTCTTCTTTTGTACGTGCGCATCGAGACATTGATGGGCTTGTGACTCTTTCATCAGCGGTACAAATACGTATAAACTCAGCTTGGGATAAACCATTTCCCCCCTTAAGCCCGTTGCATCTAAAAATCAGGAAAATTAAGCAATTCGGGCACACGGGACTGGCTTGAGTATTTTTCTACTGCACATAAGTCCTCATTATTTTTATTGTTTGGGTACTTTAAAAAACTGCGTATACAAGAATAACTTTCTTTATGTAGCCGTCATGTGTGTCTATGTACTGTACGTACACGTATGTATAGTATTAGATAATGTTAAGCCATCTAAACAACAAAAAAGTTGGATTATAAACTACTTCCTTATAGGATTCCGCCCCATGAGTGGCTATTGGATTACCGTAGTAGTTAACGATTTTGATCTGCATCAAAGGTGGATTGGCATATCCTCGCAACCTAATTCTCCTGATTCGATACATTTCTTGCCCTCACCAGTGACTGTAGTTCAGATGTGCCTTCATATATCAGGAGGAGGAGCCATCTTGAGTCGTCGTCGTCGTCCCCCCCC
>KZ538638.1:0-38612 GCA_000934665.2 Catajapyx aquilonaris
CCCCCCTTCCTTCAGATGGACGGAAACGAAGGCTCGGTTCGTGACGAATCGAATAGTTTCCCCTCTTGGTCGGGTGATTGGTGATTGAAAGTTTGGAGTGGGAGAGTCGCAGCCTGTAAGAAAAGTCTGAAAGGCCCTTGAGGAGAGGGGGTGGGAAGATCGGGTCCTCACGCCTTGTGGGAACAAGGAACGACAAGGTGTGAGGGCATCAAAGGCAATGAAGCATCTCGGGTCTCCTGCTGGCTGACCCTTCAAAAGAGAAGCCGAAGGTCCTGTCATCCGTTGCCGTTCCGATCCGAGGACCGTGCATGAGGACCAAAGGCTACCCCGGCGAGGCGGTGAGAAAATTCGGGAGAACCGGGGCAAGAAAATGGGAGACTATGGCAAAAGTGTGGCTCTGCGCAACATGATTTGGCGCTCGTGACGTCATGCATGCGGGTGACCAATCGTGACTTATGGCCGCCATTTTTTTACCCTCTGATGCGGTTGCATGCAGGGGTGACTAACCGACCTGTCTCGCCAATTCTGACCGGATGAATGTCCGAATCTCAACCTGTTCCGGAGATAGCAGGGTCACACATCTGCCAACGTTGCCCGACGTGATGGTCGTCAGAGTTGCTAGGGGCAAGTATATAGGAGGTGGCAACAGGGCCGCTTTTGCGCTACGGCGGACATCTGCTGCATATGCCAATTGAGAAGGGAGGGGGGGAAGGGAGGTAGAGAGAGAATTTTGAAAGCAGCACATGGCCTGCGTGCTCACTCAAATCTCGTTCAGTGAGAGTGGATCGAGAGATAAGCTGTGCTTGCAAATCTCGGCCCAGTCACGCAAAACTATTTCGTTTTCAATCCACACATGTGTAATAAATATATAAATAATTATCCTGGATATTAGTTTCTCATGTAGCCTACACGCCTACACGTAGTAGGCCTATTATGGCAGTTAATTTTCGCAATAATATTTAAATTCCGTTCTCTGTTGTATACTGCAGTACTTATACACTCTCATAAAGGGCTTTTCAAAAATTACTATATCTTTTCTCAGAGCTATTTCCAATCCTGCACATGGAATAGGAAAATTGAACTAAATTTTAGTTATTTTAAATAAAACCTTGCTGTGATTGTAGAAATCCCTATCAACATTAGAATAATACTGGCCTCACAAGCTCAATATGATGGTTGATAGTCATTGTTGCCATTTGTAACGTTTGTGCTAAGTTATATTCTAAAAATGAATAAATACACTTAAGATAATACTGATCATACAAGTTAACCTGCTGTCTTCGGGGAAACGGACGAAAATGTGTCAAAGATGGCCCACTTATTATAATAATCACACATGTGTATTTTCGATGTCGCACAGAATTCGAGAAAACATACTTATAGTGGTTTAAAAATATATACTGCATACATGAGTCATATTCAGTACGTTTTCCTTTCAGACGGCATGGAGAAATCACTTAAGTGTATGGTGCTATGGCGTAGATGCAAGTGCAATATTTACGAATTTTCACCTTAACTGCTACGTGGCGTATCATTACTTGCGTGTGTGCAATAAGCTGACCTTTTCTCTTTTTATGCACAACGCAGCTATGCAAGGCCCATAAAGGCTAAAACGGGGGCGCACATTACGTAAGCATGTATGATCTGCTTTATTTTTCACTATTTCCATGATTTTTCAATGTGCACATCAGCTCACGTGCGTACATTTCTTCGTCAGCAGTACATGTGCCAGAGATAAAAGTAATAAATAACGAAGATGCAATTGTCAGTCACGGCAACGACGTGATAGTATCTACTCCTGCACGGCCACTCAGCATTTCTGAGTGGATGACTTCTTACAGTAGCCTACTTGCGGCACTGTTTTATTGTCTCATTTCACGAACAATAAATATATCCTGTAATGCCCTGTTACTCGGAATGGAACAAAATATTTGATCACTACATATAAATAACGAAGTAATAGGTCTCCTTTTAAACACTGCATCGATTTATAAGTCGGTTCTATTTATTTTGTATTGGTACACACCCAGCAGACCTGGTTGGGCACCATATTCTGGAAAGCACTTGATGCTCTGGCATGGGCCAAAATTCCCCCACATGCTTTTGGCATTCTGTAACGCACCCCTCATTCAGCCTTTGCAAGCAAGGTCCGTGGACCAAATTTCCAGCGTCCCTTTAAAAGGGGAGCAGAGAGGGGACAAATGGCGAGGGGGGGGGGGCAGGTGGGCCCAACTAGGGCCTATTTTTCTCTTTTAGTGGTGGCCAGATGGCAGGATCCACCGCCAGGTTAGAGGTGCAGCAACGCTTCAACTCCTGGGCTTCTCCAATGTCTGACCACTACCTTTTTTTTTCACCATTTAGATTTTTTGACCCCCTAGGTGAAGGAAACGTTTTATTTTCACCTGAATCGCAGTTTGCTTGATACGCACCTCGTGCCCACAGTATATTAAGAGTGTAAGCTGCACTTCCGGTAGTTCTTCAACCTTTCAGTCTTTAGAGTGTTTTTCTAATAAGAAAGTAACCTCCCCGAAGGTAGAACAGCTTGCAATCAGATCCTTCCAACTGTTGCACTTGAAAGTCCATCTCGCTCTCTCTATATACAAGGGGAGCAGCAGATAGCTGTTCAGGAGTCATCTGCTGTGCGCTACCAGAACAGGGGGTTTGAGGGTCAGAGGCTGCCAAGCTGTCTGTTACACGGTCACTTACTGCAGATGAATATTATAAGGCCACACCTGCTGTCTCATAAAAATCAGTTTTCATTTTAGCCAATTTTTTAACTTAATATGTAGGTTTGGAGGCCCTAATTCCCATGGTAACGTCATTTTTGAAATGTACTCCGGACATTGTGTCCGCAGGTGGCCCGTATAAGTAACTCTGAAAGTGCAAATTAGGAACATATAAGGTGAGTCGACGCAGTCGCATGACATCCTGGTGATCCATATAAAAGACGCACGCCATCCTGGGAAGGGAGATCCTTCAAAAGGTCTTGCACCGCATTGTCTGCTCTTCCAGGACAGGAATGAGGAAATGAGGCACCCTTTTAATGAGCGGGCAAAAAGCAACGGTCACCCTCACCTCCTCTTTACTCTTCTCAACAATGATATAGCGGACAAAGTAATATTTAGGTGTCGTGACAGGAAGCCGAGCAATGCGGACGTGCGATTGTAATGCGTAAGTCTGCATCTCCCACGGAAGCTATCCCAAATGGCTTCACGTGTCCTCATTGTCGTCACCCTCAACCCTTATTGTTGTTTCGAGAGCATTGTTATTGTCATTAGGGTAGGAGGCAGGTTGCTAATTGGCTCAGAGGTTGTGGTTAGCTGATTATCGCTGGCTGCTGCGTATATACTCATTTGGTGTGCATGGTCGCGCTTCAACTGCTTTTCCCTGGACGCATCCAGCCCCCGAAAATCTGGTGTTATCGGGCGGCAAGCTTGCTCGTGTCCTTCATTAGGAGCTGCCCATCCTTGTCTCCTTTTGGTTTGGCTTCGATTAGAGCTAAGCTTGATGGGCCATTAAGCAAACATTTGTGGCGCCTGCTCTGTTGCCTTGACTAAGGGTTATTGGAAGGACTTGGTTCGAGCACTTACTGGTTGCTGCTGGACGCGCCTGGCTTCACATCAGAGGACATCATATGTGAGTATTATATCAGTCACCAAAATTAATGATGCATACATTGCATCAGGAGGTACGAAAACTGACACTAAAAGTAATGTTCCAATTGATGTCTTGAAAAAATAGACATCAGCCGGATTAGATTGAAGGTACAGTTCCGTAACTTGTTTGCAATCACTTTGATGGGGGGCGTTGCCGATAGACAAATAGTACAAAAAAAAATCCGGCAAGTGTTAGTTGCTAGCACTTACTCAAAGCAAATATATTGAGTATTTGCACTTCATAAATATCAGTAGTTCAAGTACAATAGCAAAGTGATATGAAGCAAGTACATATAAGATATTACACGGCCTTGTATAATACTGTACCTTAGGGTGCACATTCAACTCCCCACATTTCGCGCCTATTGTCTCGTACCTAACATTGTCAACCCTGTCAGGATGTCACGTTTCCTCTTTTTTCAAAAAAATAAAAAATAAACGGTACATTGTGAATGCATTTTTTTCGGCCGAAAAACAGCACTGTCGGAAGCACCCTTGGTGACCTGAGATGACCTACAATTTGCATGAGGCACGAGCGCCATCCGATCCCCAAAAGACTGTCTCTTTTATTCCTTGGGACACTCTTTCATCCAGTAAAAGCGCTTCCGGCTGTAGGACCCAAGTCCTGCGCCCGCCGGATGTCCGGTTTTTCTGGAAGGAAAAGGCTCATCCCCGTAGCAGCAAGGGCAATAGCAAACCTCTTGGGAACAGCTGTGCCACGCGCCAGATGGGGTTGCCTTAGTAAGGTGCCTTTCACAGATTTCCTTCCAACCACGATAGGGTGACACTCCTTGGAGAATACTCTTATATCTTGCAAAAGTCTCGTATGTCTCCAGATCGGGTCCTAGCACCGGTTCTAGGACCCGGTTATAATGGACCAGGTGAGTTTGGCTGCATGTTCAGATAAGGCGGCCGTGAGGTGGTGAACAAGTACGACGAGCTGAAAACATCGGATGTAGGCGGCGCTGGGGAATAAAATTAGGGTCATTCCAAGAAATTGGGCCTTTTTGTCACGGATGCTACGGAGGTTTTACCAGTAATAAATGTTTTACAAGTATTGTGACATGAATACTTTTCACTCCACTTCGCAAATTCTACGAATCTGCCCGTTACCAAACTGATGCAAATTATTGAACACGACTTGTATACTAATACTATATCAGTTGCTGGCATATGGAAGCAGTGCAAAATAACACCTTTCTTTTTTTGGTCCTTCTGGCTAAAGAGGAAACGACAGCAGTTAATGGGTGTTTAATATTATCCTGCGCGATTATGCAACCAAGGCGGTTCCCTTGTGCGATCTGGAAGCTTGTGGTACAGGCGTCGTTTGGTTTTTATGAGGGGTTGCCTTACTTTATAATCGGTGTTAGGTTACCATCTGATGCAACCTAAGTTTAGACTGGATTCGTGCATGAAGTAGTGAGTGCTCCAGGAGTCGCCCTTAGCCGAAATGGTGAAGACAAGTCCAGAAGGAAATTTCCTGCCAGCCAGATGCTGCCACGTGGTCTTCGGTGGTCGGAAGCCCTTCTTGGGCCATCTGGTCCCCATGCAAACCAGAGTACCACAAGTCAAACTGGGCCGGAAGTAACCTGGGAAGAAGGGACACATAGAGAAGGAGGTGCCAACTCTTGCCTTGCAAAGTGATTTTACTCCCGGTTTGTTTCAAGTAGCGCACACCTCCCTAAGGGAATCGATAATTAGTTCATGCGATTATTATGAGCTAAACGGTCCATGCCCCTCGTGTGATAATCAATTCATGGATTATCGTGCCGGTAACTGCAAGCTAAATAATTCACAACTTGGAGTCAAGACGTTAATCAGCTAGTCATTTATTCATGGTCTGCATTCATCCGTGTGATATAATCAGCTACTTCAGGGCGTTACTAGTCAGATGCAGTGATTTCTTGGTTTTGTCCCCGAAAAGTTGGTAGGTTTGAGTGGCACACGACCGTCTTGTGTCGTAGGGCTCCTATGTCATCCCCATGGCCCTGGAAAAGCGGTTCTGCCGGCTGCTTCAGCCATTAGGTCTTGTTTCCATCTTCGCCCCCTCTCTCCCATCCACCCCAATCCGGACCAGCTTTCTTGCAAGACCTTTCGCAAATGGAACCGAAAAACAGCATCTGTCCGTGAACACATTTTTAACAAATAAAAAATACCGCCAAGAAATTCGAGCCAGGTCGAGGTAACACATGTTTCCTCACCTCTGGGCACTTAAAATACTGTTTCGAACTAAATAACGCCTAATACAGTGCATATATTTGCATATGGAGAAAAAGTAGGCTGTGTTGACATGCCTGTTCCAAAATTTGGCCAATATTGCGGTCGCCTTGAAACGAATGCGGTGATGCCCTGGAGAAACCCACATTGGGCCAGTTCCTATTTCTGGTGCGCACCTATTGTCGAACTTTTCCAGGAACTAAACAAGAGCTTGAGCACAATAGGGCCAAAGGTAGAAGAGAAGAAAAGGTGGTGCTCTGGTCCCCTGAAAGAGACCTCTAGGCTTCTCACGGTTTTCTGGAAGGGACCCCAGCGTATCTTTTCATAGAATCGCCGTATTCTTTCCGACCCGGAGAGAGTGTGTGTAGGATTCAATAACAGCAGGAGTAGGCTCCCAAGTCTAATTATAGACCCCTGTTTTGCATCCTCTAAATTCCGGCAGGTGCAAACCGCTGCTATTTTACGACTGGAGCGTTCAATATTAGGAGCCGTGAAAGTGATGCTATTGAATAATTACAATACAGGAAGACTTTGGAACAGAAGGGGTGGGACAGATTTATCGACTCACGTTCCCCTAGAGACTAATGAGCGGTGCTCAGTAGTGTGTCGCATACCGTGAATTGTCGTGCGGTGGCCTATTGGCACACTATAGCTGCCGCAGCGTGTGCCAGCCAGGTCACAGGTCAATATGGCGTGCGGCCTTGTTACAGGATGGGATCGATGCGGACGGCTGAATAACGGGACTCCCAAAATTTCATTCTAAATAGTAAATCAGAATCTTAGATGGGGGAGTTTTGCTCGAGAACCATCTGGTTGCAATGATTGAAAGGGAGCAAGGTGCTCGGATTGGGCAAGGTGTTTTGATTAGGATCTAGTCCGGAGGATAGGAAAGTGTGCTTGCATCTGGCTCAGGACGTGACTTCCGTCATTTTAGGAGGGGGGAAAAACGTACCTGGCGGGTTCGACTCATTCATGAAAAAACGATGACTGAATCCAAACCATTTAGCGGCGGCTGCGCGCCATGTTTGTTTCATCATTTTTTTTTCCTCCCGCCGTACACTTTTTAATGAGGAATTGATACCAGGTGAGGCTTTGGATCATGTAGGGCGCATGTGGCAAGACGCGTGCCACGCCACAGGATTTTCTACCTAGCTGACTATACCTACCCTCCTCCTCCCTTCCATGGCCGCAACCTCCCACCATACCCATCCCAAAAAGCTGGAGCACTTTTCTTCAATTCGCAGCTGCCGTTTTCGAAGCAAAGGAGAATGGCGTACGGGGGCCACGCGCCAGCGAGCCATCTGTGGCCGCCCTCTTTGGAAAAACTCCACCTCTTCAGCACACCTTGTTTTGTCTTGGGCAGGCCATCTGGTCACGGGAGGTCATCCTCATGTACCTGCAGTGCGTATACTGCACGTAATACTCGAAATTATTATTAATATTATTATTATTATTATTATTATTATTATTATTATTATTATTATTATTATTATCATCATCATCATCATCATCTGCCGAATGTATGCTCGGGAAATTTTGAGTACTCCACATTATATGTTACATGTTATTTGTACAGGTCATGGATATGTACAAATAGATACTTTGTTGCGGGTATGAAAAGGCAAACTTAGGGCTAGTTTGGCATACCAGTTTGGCGGGAAATTGCGGATGGTATGGGGACACGTGCTCCAATCTGACACCTTGATTTATGACTTATCCACACCCTTTTGGCAAAATGAAGAAGTAGAAAAAAAAGGATAGGCAGATGTTGCCGCGAATAGTGCGAGGGCATGCTAAAGTGCAGACTCACAGGATTAGGACCGGGTCCTAATCTGGCAGCCTTCATTCTGTAGGCGTTGTTTCAACATTTCGATGTTAAGAAGGAGGGGGATAGGAAAAGTCTGCAGAGGCATGTGGCGTAAGGCTTCCCCTGAGATTGAATTACATTCATTCCGAAACAGGGTGAGTCCGAAAAAAATTGAGCTTTTTTGTCATGTTCCGAGTCGCAGTTCAAACATTAAAGACCAGGGCATGAACCGGTGTATTTAACATGTAATAACGCTATGGCCTCGTTTCCTGGTCAATTTGCACGCGAGTATTATTGTTCAACAGCGTCTGATTTGACTCGTATAATTCTAGTAGTGCCGAACCACATTGATCGGGTTGCACCGATAGGATCTAGACGTCACCTTTTTATATATAAAAAATCGTCTCAAATTAGGCTACAGCCTAATTATCCCGCTATTCATAGCCCCTGGCACGTCAGTAATTGCGACGATTACCGCCACAACCTTCGCCTTGGCCTATTTCGTCCAGAAAAAATCGAGGACTCCAGTCGGGTCCAGCGTCGGGGGCCATGATACACAAAACCTCCCCGAAAAACATCACCTGGAGAAAATGAAAATAACACCAACCCTTTAGCCCGAAAAATATATTTTGTCCCCGCTGTTTTGGAAACTGGGCATCAAATCCGACGGCAAAACATCAAGACCTTGAAAGAAGGACGTTTTTGGTGGACATCTGCGGCCGTCCTTCAATCCAAGCAATATTTCCAAGCGGTCAAGTAATTGGCACCTATGGGGGCGAACAATATATATAAAAAATAAATAAGGTTGTTTGGCGTTGGTTATCGTGCGATTATCGCAGGGGGAATGATGGGTGCCGGCAAGGTCAGAGCGACAGGTTGGCGACGAAGGGCATCACTTGCTTTGTAATGCAGGCGTGTGTGTGTGCGCACCTATGTGAGGGTGGCAACACTGGCCAGGCACACGACAGGCATGATGCCTGGCGCGTGCCATGGCTGCGTTGCCACATGTGAGGCACGCGGCAGGTGGGGACGGACCAAACTATTCAGGTTTGGCTCGATTTTAGCGGGACATGGAATCGAGGATGCGGTTTTGATGGTGTCTAGTGGCAGGTGAGTACGAACATGCTCACCAAATGTTAGGTGGAGACATTAAAAAATGCCCAATTTTGCCTATCAAAATGGGGAGTGGTTGGGATGATGTAAGGGCTTGAGACTGATTTGCAATTTGGGAATGACGCCTTGAAGATGGCTGTACATTTAATCTGAGGCTTGTTGACCGAGGAGGAGGGGATGATATAAATGTGGAGTGGTTGGGTAAAGGTTTGCGATTATTTGGGAGGGGGGGAAGTGGATATAGGCGTCCAACTGGAGGCATATAGGTCAAATATATGGTCCCGTTTGACCCAAGCCCACTCCAAAACACGTGTGTCTCGCTTCAGTGCTGCTTGAAGTGTGAAGGACGTAGGTTGCGTACCAGGAAAGTCAGCTGGGGGAAAAAATTTGTGGACAAAATGGTATGTGATTTATTGTATAATTTAGCTCCAATAGGCGCCAGGCGATCATCTCACAATAGGGCCTATAAAAGCACTGACACCAAGATGTTTTTGTGGTGTCGAATATCCCGGTTTAGAGGTCAGGAGGTGGAGCCCAAGAAATGCTCGCGCGTTATTAAAAGGGGGGCGTAACAGCATGGGTGTTGTCGAATTTATTGCCACATTGGCCACACGGGGCAGCGTTTTGGCAGCATGCTTTGGTGGTACGTCATAACTGACAAGAGTATTCAATCAGGGAAGCCTCCGATAATGCCTCCCACGTTGAAGAGGTCAATGAAAACTCGGATGCAAACTAGATACAATGCAAAAAAACAAAAAAAAAGTGTGAATGGGACAGTGACTATCAAACCACACTTCCCTTTCGAAGGGTGCCAGCTTACACTATAGGCGACTACCAGCAGGGATATGGCATGCGGAAGTCGTTTGTATTTTATTTTTCAATGCAGACTCGGGCGTTTTATTTCTAGAACATGCCAGAAACCATCAACATTAGCTAACAAATGCAGGAACACAGGGCAATTTATATATTTAACTAAATTCGCCGAGTGGTTTTTTGCCCATAAATTTGTATATGGACATCGTGTGACATTTTTCTGTAGTATTAGTATTGCACTTAATTCACGATAGGAAACGGAAATTGATTCTAGCGCATAATTTTTTAGCACGGAAGTTTGACCGTGCGACACTAGCACATGGAACCTCGCCTGTTCCAATTACAATGAGAAACTGTTGGAATTGCCCCGCACTTGAATAGCGTAGCACGCGGTATTATCCCCCATGAAAAAAAGTGTGGTCGTAAGCCCACCCCCGATCCAGGGTTTTATCTATCGGCGTTGGGCGCCACATGCCAGTTTTGAGCATATCTGTAGCCCCGGGACTATCTTCCCTCGCATTCAGCCAGGGTGTAACATCTGGGCCGATTCAGCTCTTCCCCTTTTATTATTATCCTTCCATTTAGTTAAGTATCGGTGTCCCAAAAATGGATTTGGCGACGGGCAGCCGATAAGGACTGGAGACAGGCGCCCTGGTCCACCAAAATAACACTTGCTATAGCCCCAACTAGCCAAGTCTAGACTGAAGGATGGGCACGTGCTGGGTCCTGGGTTCGAGTCATGGAGGCCGCCGGCAATTTGGTGGGCAACGGGCGCATTGCGTCGCTCGGTCGCTGTCTTGCAGCGGAAACGGATGTGCCTTCTGGCTGCCCTAATCGATGAAATCCGGCCCCCAAGCAGCACAATGCCATACTGACCTTCGGCTCCGTCGTCGCTCGGTCATGCTTGGGTTCAACACTGCTACCCCCGTAAACCCTTCCCCCTACCAGTCAAGCGTGAACGCAGATTTGACCCCGTCCAGTCAACTGCAAGTGGACACTACTGGTCGCTAATTTTTGGTCCGTGTATTGCGTCCCAAGTTCAAGGTTTTGCTTGAGACGGCGTGACAGGTTGGGTGGTACCCGGTCAACACGCACTTGAGGCTTGCGACTCCGTGGTCAGCCAACCCGACAGTAGGGGTATACCAATCGAAGAAATTTTAGTATGAAATTTGTCTTAGGAGCGGTACATCCTGTTACGTCACTGGTTTCAGAATCACAGGTCCTTCTGTAGTGACGCAATCGCTTGCATCATTCACGGACCGTTTACTTTATAGGACTCGAGCATTTTGATATCCAACTTGTGACACGAATCCAAAGCGTGTCGTGCTGCTTTGACGGTTGGTATCACACATCTTCACTCAACGAATGTCATTTTCTCTTTTATGAAAGGGCTATACTTCCACCCTTTTTTTTCAAAAATTAAATGTTTGCGCGCCATATTTTTGGTAATACTTTACAAGCGCAGGACAGTCATCTGTCAAGAATGGGTAGATTCATCCGTGCGGAAAAGAGCGAGCATTAGAGAGAAAATCGACACAATTGTTGACAACTGAATTGTGACAACCGCAGGGAAAACGTCAAGCCTCAGGTCCTCAGAAGGACTACCCAAAAAAGTAGGCGTACGTACCCCATACTTTTTTTTTTGGAGACCCATCTCTATCAGAAAAAAATAGATATAGTGAATTTCTCTCTGGGGACTTCTCTCACGAATTTCCCACCGGCTTGTTGCCGCCCTCGAATAAGTAAAAAATATATATACTCCGACCGATGTTTTGCGTGCGCGCGTGGTGGCTGATACGTGAAAATGTGTGTATGTGTGCATGTGGGCGAAACAAGTGGCAATAACCCAACTAACACAAGGCGTGGATGGGGTTGAGCTTCACTCGGGATTTCAGAAACTGGTTTCATAAAAGCGAGTGATTAAAACATTCACGTGCTGGAATGAGCTACTGGGTTTGATTACTATCCCAACTTTTTTTAGGCTGTATTATAGGCCTAAAAGTATTATTCCCCTGCTTCCCACAGGTCGGAAGTGAGCTGGCTTCATTCATTAAATCTGACGAGTTTGGGAAAATAAACCACGGGCACGTTTTTTTTTTATATATAAATTAATAAGGAGGAGGGTTAAATGACCTGGGAAGCGTCGCTTCGTATTGTTGGAAGGATGGGAGGCGCTTTTTAATTAGTGAGATTTCATTACAGGAGCAGTTAGGCGCAGCATGTGGGTTTCCGAGATCTCCATACGGAAATCTACAGTAATTTTTTTTACTTAAAATGTGGAAAAAAGTGCAAATGAAACTTGTTTATGCTGGTTCTCTCGTAGGTTATACTTGTAACTGAGTAACATTAATATGTTGCCAGCCATGTTTTCTGGTGATGAA
Organism: Catajapyx aquilonaris; assembly: GCA_000934665.2. Taxonomy (NCBI): domain Eukaryota; kingdom Metazoa; phylum Arthropoda; class Diplura; order Dicellurata; family Japygidae; genus Catajapyx; species Catajapyx aquilonaris. Next base: position 11,988 of record KZ538638.1, read on the forward strand.
TATTTTCATAATAAAACGAACCAAAAAAGCCGCTGTACTTTTTAGGCCTCTGGCGCATCTGTGCGATGTAATTTCCATTTTTGTTACACCCCATTCTTAATTTTACTGGTACAGTTTGCTGTATATTGAAACTGTGCACCATAAAGTTTGGAAATATTTAGTCAAATTTTGTACCAGCAATACGTTGATAACTGGACTGAATAATTTAATTGTCTAATAACACATTAATAAATTATTTAATGAAATATTACACCACGAATTCTGATTCAAAGCTTTTAAGGTTATTTTCACCAGAGGCCATGATTTTAAACTGCGGGCTACCAATTTCTTATAGTTCGATCCTGAGACAGCCGCTTCACTTTCACTCTTATGTCACCAGTACTTCCAATCGAAGGACAATGTCAAGGGCACGATTGGTCTTTCGAGACGAACTTGGCCAACTTGTCATGCAGAACGCTCCCGTTCAATACGCCTCACCGCCTTTGTTTTCTTGTATGTAGGCCTTTAGAGTTGTGTCACTGTTCAATGAGGACCGAGGTATCAATCACAAGTCGGAAAACACTCCGTGCCCTAATATTAGGGCCGCGTGCGGAAAGACATAAAAGCCAGGGTCTAACCGAAAAAAAGGCGGTGATGACCCCAATTTATTGGAAACCTTGCCATTGTCCTGTCGACAGATGCCGTCATTAAAAACCTTTCCTTGTTTATTTTTTAAAAAAGGCTTTGACACCGTGACACAATATCTTCCCATCAAGGAATTCAAGTTTGGCGATAATCAGACATCCCTCTTTTGTTGTCATCTTAAACCCGACCATGTGTCCAGGACACGCGTGCCAAGTCGAAGGCTTCCCAATAATGTCGCAGCAGCCATAAAACACTCAGTGCGTGCCCCATGATAAAACGCACGTGGAACAATCGGGGAAAGCCTATCTGAGGATACATAGAGAAGGGAGGGGGGAAGCTAGTTTTGCAGCCAGTTGGCAATTCACGGGACAAGAATGGCGGGACGAACAAGAATCATCCGGGGGAGGTCTGAAAAAGGGACAGGTTTTCTCTCTTCTTCTCCTCGACCTTAGGAGGGTCTATCCAAAAAGAGAAGCTGAGGATTGGAGGGGGGTGCTGGGGTAGGGGGTGTCCCGAGGCCACTTTTGCATCTGAATGGAGGCTGCCTTACATAGGTAAAGGTGGCACGCGTCCCCCTAGCCCCGGGGCAGGTGGGAATAGGGCAGCTGGATCCGAGAGAGAGAAAGAGAGATAGAGGTTGTATGCCACGCGACCCATTCCCGACGACCTTCTTCAGGTAAAAATTTACCACGTGCGCAATTGGCAAGTGCAAATGATTGCAAGATTCTTGGGCCACCAACGGGACCCTCTTTTTTTTTCTTTGCTGAAGACCCCCCGCAGGAGCCACTCTGAAAGGGGTCTCATGTCCAAAGACTGTCCTTCTGGAGGACTAAAAGATTTACAGTAAGTGACACGGCCGCCTCCGATGCGTTTCTGATGCGGATGGACACCCGATTGGTTCCGGGACTCGAGCGATCAGCAGCGGGGCTATAAAACTATAATCACACTATCCGACAGTTTGTCAAGCAGTGTATTTTTTGGTGGATCCCCCGACCTTGAATTGCTGTGCGTCTGTTTAGTCCCCAACAATCTTTTTCCAGTCGCGTGGCCGCAGGAGGCCTTCTGTAGTAACCCAATCCACGATGCTCTTTTTCAGAAGCCCCCACACACACGTGTCGATTTAAATACGCAACGAAAGGGCCGCAAACCACGAGATTCCTCCAATAAAAATGAAAAAATGAGTATACCCATAATGAATTCCTGGTCATGGTCTTACCGAGTGCACATGTTTAGCAGGACCCCATAATCCGGGCGGGCAGGCGCAGAGCAAATCCTCTGGCAACTGGTTCGTCAGTAGGCCCCCCTCTGCACGATACCAAGCGTCGTATAAAAGGAGCGCGGGGTCGACAGGCGCGGGTTAGTCTGCCGGTGCAGAGCGCGGAGTGAGCGTCGCTATACGGCTGCTGCCAAGAGAGAGGAGAGCGTGTGACTTGCCCACATTTGCCCCGTTGCGGTGATTGCTTTTTGGGAACAGTGCGTGTGACATATGAGTGTGGCTTCTGTGGCTCTGTGAATCTTTTTTGGCGGTGTTGACTACCTGGCTGGACCACTTTGATATGGAGGACTTGAGTGTTATGTGTGACAGGAGCGTGAATAGGATTCAAGCGTACAAGGGACTTTGGCGCTCCTAGCGATTTTGGAATTCGCGACAGGTACAACGTAAGTGTTGGGACGGGACATAGATGAATGGGCTTGTATACCACGACAGAATGAACATGAAATATTCATTTATTTTCAATTTAAATCATTCACGATCATTCTCTACTGGTATATGAACAATACGTTGTTCAAGATAATGTTAGCAATCGACAACTTATATACGCAGTGATCAGCCTTTCTTGGGGTATTAGCTTCTCAACAAAGATATAGGCATATTCGGAACGTGATATAGGAAATTCGCGATTTGAAAGCTGGCGGCTGAGGATAATGTCCAGATATAGCATGCAGATGTCGCCCGATTTGCTCGAGCGAAGATTATTATCTTAATGTAAACAAACACGGCGGTATAGACTTTTTTTTACCATATTTGTAAAAAGTATATCGATCTGGTGCGTCGTGGGTTGTTGAACTTCAAAACACAAGCATATTGTGCCATACGCTGCATATGGTGCAAGTTGCGGTACACCTTAATCTGGTGCATTGTCACTCCTTTTGCTGATCGGGGAAAAGCCCATCGCGGGGAAATTTGATTATATTCTAAACAAAAACTTTTATTTCTCGATATCGCGGTCTAGCTGGTGAAATCACCACTTCATCCGAACCGCGTCAATAGCTATTAGAGATCACTTATCTGCCAGAATCGATATCAAAGTTGAAGTCCTGGCTATTGTACCAGTAGCGGGAAAGTGAATCATTGTTACGCAAGTGTACGGTGCGGTTTTTCAAGTCCCGCCGCACACACTTGGACGCACGCGTACACATGCAACAGCAGCGTTGATTACGTCTAGGGTTGGCGTGTTGTCCGGCAGGTGTCGGGGAGGGCCTGGTCCTGTGATTGGAGTGGTGTTGCTAACCGGAGGACTTGTGCGTTTGTTGCAGCGCGCAGGGAGGCGTGGCCAAAGAATCCCGGCGTAGTCTGGTGTCGTCGCCTAGCGGACGGTGTCGGCAGCTGCGACGGGGCAGCGGCCCGCGAACTCCCAACCCGGATCAGTGCAGCCCGAGCTGGCCATGTGGGAGTGCGCCAGCATGGGGACGCTCTCACGGACCAGGAGGCTCGTGGGAGGGCCCACCTCCTATTGGTTACTACTACTTTTGGCGTGCTTGACCACACTGTCTCAGGTAAGTTGACTTGTATTTTGAATGGTTTTGTTGGTTGTCATATCGATACTTGTGACCATTGTTTGGGTGGCCTCGCAGGGATTTTGGATATTTGGTATTTGGGATGATAACAAACTATGATTTGTTTTGTGTAAACAGATACAGCGTATCGGTATCAGTGGGGTATTATAGTGTGTGAAGCACTTGGAACATCTGGGGGTTGTTGTAAACACTCTGGCGCAAGTGCGACATGTCAACCAAACATTGTTGACTGTTGATGCTCTTGATGACTGACGAATTGTTGTTTGCCCTCGCAGGTGACCGGCAGCGGAGTGTTCGAGCTGAGGTTAAAGTCTTTCGTGAACGATCTGGGCAAGGATGCTGAGGGGCATTGTTGCAGCGGTTTCCGCACCTCCAGTGGGAAATGCAGTGGTGTGTGTCTGACAAAGTTCCGCGTGTGTTTGAAGCACTATCAAACGACCATCGACCCTACCCCGCCGTGCACGTTCGGTGATGTGGTGAGCCCAGTGTTGGGCAATAATAGTGTGCATATGGATGACGTGGATCTCGAGGGATTCAAGAACCCCATCGAGTTCAAGTTCGACTTCAGCTGGCCGGTAAGTGAAACTTCCAGACATCATCCTTATTGGGCCCAGTAGTTGGCAAGTGTGACGCAGGATGGGACAGACACAGGATATTCCCTATCGAGAGACGGGGCTGGGAAACACATATCGCCCTACATATGAATATGCACCAGGCGTGATTGGGACGGCCCGACTCTAATCGATAAATTGGTTCTGATCTAAGGGTGACACCAAGTCTAGGCCAGTGCTTTTGAGGGAGGCTAGGAAAAGGGAAGTTGGCAGCGTCACCTGTCCAGCCAGCCAGCCAGCCTGTCCGTCACACCTGGCCCAAAAGGCACCGGAAGCCAGGATTGCCGGCAGGCACAAGTGACGCCGGCGCCAGTAACCTCCTCACCGCGAATCAGTGTCAATCTGAGATTCATAAACGGGGAGGGCAGTAAGTACGAGCCTCAGGGGGTGGGAGAGCCAAGGGCAGGAACGAGTCTGGCAGGCAGGCAGGCAGGCAGGCAGGCAGGCAGGCAGGCAGGCAACCGGGGGAGAGGTAAGGGGGAGAAAGTTGGCCGAGGAGCGATCCGTTCCCACGCTGATCAGGCCAGTCCTTACTGTGCATCAAGGCTTCCCTCGGCCCAAGAGATGTCTATAATAAGCAACGTTATAGGGGCAGTAACAGTGGGGGGCTACCATTTTTGCGGGGAATGTACGGTAGGGAACCAGTTTCGCAGGTTTTTCCTCAAAATCGGCGGAAGCTGCGTAACGCGGGGGGGGTTAAAGGAAAAGGAGCTCGTGACCCGGCCTTGTGACCCCGACCTTGGTTGGCACGTGACAGGTCTCTCTGGCTAGAAGTAGGGCTGTCGATGTCTTCAGGAGCTGGCGGTTCATCCCTGTTTTTTTTCTTGTTTCTTTTAGGGAACCTTCTCATTGATTGTGGAAGCTTGGCACGCAACGAACATGACAGGCTCCGCCTACGGAGGTAAGTTCAACTGTTCTTTCTCAACCTGGGTGAAGGTGGGCAAAACTTTGTGCCAGTTGGTAGCTTTCCATTCTTTTTTGGCGGGGCTAGGGTGGGGGGAGAGGGTAGGAGGGTGAGAGTTTAAGTTGAGGATGCCCCCAACCAACTGGCTTGCTGTGCAACTTCGTGATGTGCTTTGCCTCGTTCCTGCTTGATAACCATCAGCCATTTAGGAAGAAACCCAACCTTGGTGGTTGGGGTGGCTGTGAAATATATATATTTTTTATATACCCCACCGCCACCTTCTTGGGCATGGTTGACAAGTTCAACTCGCACAATGCAAAGAACCTTCATTCCCGCAATTACGAGAAAAACCAGGCGAAAGGACTAATCCCGTTACACTCGTAGTTTGACCCCCTCGGGGAAATGCCTTGTAATAGAGGCAGTCGCCATTTTTTGCCAAAGTGTGTGAATCTCCCAGCAAATCTCGAACGTCATCGCTTGTTTTGTTGTTTGGCATTCTTTCCGTTCCGGGTTGTTTACCACGACCTCTTGTTTTTGTTTGTAACCGGAAAAAACCGAGGCACCCGGAAAAATACCGTGTCTGGAAACAAAAATGTGTAACCCGGATTGACCCGAGTGACCGTGAGCATGACTCACAAAACCCTGTTCATTTTTTTTTTACACTTCTTCTTTTATATACCCCCTCGTGCTCACCTTCCCAACCCGCATCAATGTCATGGGAACGTAGGAACCTTGGCTGGCCCCGGAGTTGAACCAAGAGCTGGGCTTCGAAAAAGCCTTCCAATGCGAGGTCACATTGTTATTAAAAAGGGGGTGGATATTCCGCGCGTGGGAGTGTGGACCGTTCCCCATATGAATTATGTCCTCAAACTGTCCAAATCTCAGGGATGTATAAATCCGAATGGGTGGGCCACTCGTGTCAAAATACCAAAATGAAATATTGTCCCGAACCGGTTTTGGCAGTAGAGCAGGTTAATTTTCTCTAGTGAGGACTCCCGTACCCCACCGATGTCAGCGCCTTCCAGCCGCTCTGACATGCTGGTTGCAGCCCGGCCAGGATAAGAGTCCTCCCCTCCCTAGCATTCGGGTGACGTAACCCTGTAGCGCATATCCTGCCCGGAACCCGGAACACTGGTTTCCCCCGGGGCGGGGGTATCAAATGTACCCCCTCTCTAAATTCAGGCTCTGAAAATGGGGAAGTGAGGACAGACGGACAGTCCCTTTTACCATTCCAATGACTGGCTTCCTTCCCGCTTCCCGTTCTGGGGCGTGGGAATGGATCTGGTTTTTCCTCCGGGTCCATAAAGCACTAGGGATGCCCCTTCGGCATCTTCTTAAGGACATTATTTTTACCCCCCCCCCCCCCCCCCCCCCCNCCAACCCATCCGCCCCACCTTTTTTTTAAAGTTAGAAGTGGCCCGTGAGTTTGTTTAGACTCGTAGCTTTCCCCCCAACTGAAGAAGTGGTGTCTTGAAGAAAATCATTTTTATTAGCCCCAGGGTGCCCCCTTAGAGGGGGTGGAAAAATATGTAGGATATGAGTTGCATGGTGAAGGTGCGAAACCGGACTCGTGGGACCATCACTGTCGTGACCGGGAAAGTAGGTACCCGAAGTGGTGACCTCGTCACAAAAGTGGATGGCAGCAGGGAAAAACTGCTGGTGGTTTGGGGGTCGCTATTTTTTGGGGGGAACCCCACGACGGTTGTTTTTTATATCGGCGGGGTTGGCACAATTGGCAGGGTTGTCGTGTCGGAAGCCAACCCTCCGGACTAACGGCTCAGATCGCCATTTCAGATTGCGTGTTAGTCACCTGAACAATATAGGTTAGGACCGATCTGGCACCGTGGCTCCAAAGAGGTTCCTCCACTTCTTGGCCACCCCACCGGCACCAGATGGCCAAAAGAGGGGTAGCTACCAACTGGTACTTGAGCAAGGAACGAAAAAAGGTGGTGGTAGGAGGGATAGGCGGTGACAAAGTACGACTCGCTGCAATATATACAAACAGGCGAAGTAGACAATGAGCCAGATTGTGACCAAGTATGTGGCATAGGTGTCACACCGGCTGTGTTTACGCCCGATCGAGGTCGGACAGAATGCTGGCTATAAACGGAAGTGCTGATTCGTTCGCGCCCTTGACGAGAACGATACAAGTGTTATAATATACACTTAGGTTCAATCTGTACTGGCGGCGTATTACTTCACGATTGATGGTGTTGACACACATGGGAGCGTCTTCATTTTGACTAATCAGCTCAACTCCTGGGGGAAGGTTTCGTAACGGCGCGAAACGAGTCAGACTCGTCCGATTGCAAGTAGAAAGGCGAATTTTGGCTGCCAAAAATGTGGAACATATTCGCGCGCTAAATGGCGGTTGGTAATCCGAGTCTATTGTACCTTGTCGTTTCTTTGTGGATAGTTTTCTGGGGAGAGGAGGGGTGGTAAGAGACTTCGGGGGAGGAGAAGAGAAGCGTGTGAACCATCCCTGGGTTGCACCCCTCCGGTTTGTTTCGTGCTTCTGCTCCCATGACAGGACACCGTTGAGCTTTTGGGAAGGGAGGGTGGGGTGGAAGGACCTTCTCTTCTGCTTGCTTGCTTGCTTGCCTGCCTTCCTCCTGATGGACCCAGGTGCGTTGCAGAAGGAAGGAAGGAAGCAAGGAGGAAGTGAACCTTTTGAAATTCGAGCTAGCGGTTGCTAGGGGTCCCTCCCTGTATTTGCATCCAGGCCCTTTGGGCGCCCATTCATCTGGGCTGCCTTAAACTTACGACGCTGGTCATAACGGGGATTGGTCCATTCTTTCCGTCAGCTGCAATTGCGCAAGGTTGTGCATGCGGCAAGTATCTCACGGAAATTGATTTTGGCGAGAAGGAAGTTGGAGGCGAGAAAGGAGTAATTCGGTCGCAATTACGACTTTTTTAAGAGGAGTCGAAACAACCTGTCCCAATTACTTATGGGCCGTTTGGCCGACACGGTGAAAGCCGTGGAATGTTTGAATAACCGTCCTAATTATTCCACCCATGACCTATAGAAGCAAAAAGCACCTGTACCTGACGTCACCTATAGCATTTTTTGTGCTTTGTTATTCGCAGGTGAAGACACCCTGATTAGCCGTTTGGCGACTCAGCGGTGGTTGGACGTGAGTGACAATTGGACTCAAGACGAGCACATGACGTCGGACTCGGTGATGCGGTACGAGTACCGGGTACGGTGCGATCCACATTACTACGGGGAGGGTTGTGCGGCCTTGTGCCGACCAAGGGACGACACCTTCGGTCACTACACCTGTTCCGAGGCCGGCCAGATGATGTGCCTGCCCGGATGGACCGGCGAATACTGCACCAGAGGTGAGTACACCTTTTTTGGTACTTTGCTACCTAGTCTCCCCCGTATATGGAGGTTGAATCCCGCTGATTTGGATCGCGGGGGAAAATCTGGAAGATGGGGAAGTGAAACTTACCCATCTCAACATGCAAAGAGCGCCCTGTGAAAGTTTTTAGAAAGCGAAATTTGTGGGAGCTTCTTCACCCCCGTTGATTTGAGAGCGATGCTTCTATGCCTCCGTTCTAAAAGGCCTCTTATGCAACAGGATGATCCTGCTAGCCAAACTCGACTTTCGTAATGAATCCGTCGGCTTTTTTGTGTGTCCGCGCCTTCCATTTGTTAATGACAGTTCCCGCTCATCTGTAGAACCGGTATGCCCGGAGAAATGTATGTTGGAAGGACAAAATGATAGCAAAAGCGCAGGACCTGTTGATAAGGTCCCATATAGGGATAGCTCCCCCTCCACCCTACCCTCCCATCAGGTACCGGGCGCCTGAATGAAGTCGTAGTGACGCCATGGTCCCCCGAGTGGCAGATGGTCGAGAGACAATAGGGTTTGATGTCGGAGCCGCACGCAGCAAGCGTGCCGCCTGCCTTTTCACGCACAAGTGTACGAGCAAAAAGTGTCACTTTTGCCGTATCGACCAGCTTATTAGTATTCTACAAAACCGTCGTACATATGCAGGAAGGCCCTCAGGTACTCAATTGGCAAAAAACAAAAAAAAACCTAATCTAATCGTCAGGATGATTTTCCTGGACGTGCCTCAGAGCGGAACAAACGAGGGTGTCTTGAAGCGGAATTCCTCATTCGGATGCTGAGAATGGGCAAAAAGATACGGTTTGAAGAGCTTGGTAGTCAAGCTTGAGACGCGTGCCTTATATGAGATGGCGGCGGTGCACCATAGGGATGTATCGGAATGGAGGTCCAAGATGCGGAGCACGTGCCGGCCCGACAAGACGCGTGGCGTCCTTCCGGTTTTTGGGGGTGGTAGGAGCGGGGGGGGGTTACCAAAGGGGGACGCGCTCGCACGTGGCAGCTGTCACTACGAGAGGCCTTCGGAACAAAAGAGGAAAAGCCGCGCCGGCTGCTGGCGCTTGCCACGAGACCAGCTGCCCCCAAGCCCACCCCTACCACCCTACCCCACCACCCCCCTTCAAAAGGCAAAACAGCGCAGCTGGACCTTTCCCGCCACACTTTTGCCAAAATTGCCAGGTGAAGCTTGCTCCTTTTTCTTGTACTTGGGGCAGGTAGGACCCTCCCCTGGTATTGTCCCGGATCTCCCAGGGAAACCTTTTTTTTATTGTACGTATTCAAGATGCCTATGAATGCTGGAAGGTTACTATTGGCCAAGTGTTAGGTTAGGTCGGCCTGGCGTGGCGTCCCCGAAGCTATGAGAGCAGATGGTGGTAGAGGACAGAGGGGGTTAAAAAGGGGGGCACTTGACCATCGTGGATACTGGTGTCGGTCAACCTGTGACCAGCAGACAGCATCCAGGCGAAGAAGTGGACCACAGAACCGCATCTTTTTGGTTCGGAAGCGGCAGAGCGGAACGCTCCTCCTGTTTCCCACGGGTAGCTCCCTACTCAATTGCTGCTTGCCTGCCAGCCAACCCCAAGAACTGGTCTCGATCATGCTTTTTTACCACCGCCCTGCTGTTGTTTTTAACCTTTTTTTTTATCTTGCCCTGAAGCCGACGTACCCTTGACATACGCACGAAACGCGCTCCCGGGTTTCAACCTCCATCGGACAGGTACAATGCCCCGTACTATTCCCTACATACTGACCCGTCTCTTTTATTTTTATTACAGCCGTGTGTCTGAAGGGGTGCCATGAGCAACATGGGTCGTGCACCGAGCCCAACGAGTGCAAGTAAGTATTGCCCTTGAGCCCATTCATTGCTCCTTCAGGTGTTCAGTCGGCCGTATGCAAAAATTTGGGCGAAATCAGTGTCGGTAATCGGAGAGGCGGGGCCGCCAAACGTCTGGCGCCGGCGCCTATTTTGGGGCCAGTGGGGGTATTTAAAAATAAAAAAAGTGTGTGGTGTCTGGAAATGTGGGGTTCAATGAGGTTGTTGGTTGTCTGGACGCCTTCCTAATGGACGGCCTTGACAATGAACCTCTGCTGCTGCACCACGTAAAGATGAGCAGGTGGGATGGCACTGCGCGGGTTTTAGGTAGTGGCCGGTGGGTGGAGGGGTGTAAGGGGGTGGATTTGTTTCTTTTTTATTATTTAAAGAGACTGGGCGAAGGTCAGTCAGTCGGCAAAGAAGTTCCTCGCCTCATCTGTGCCGTACTGAAGGTCATCGGGTTGGAAGCGCCGGGAGCTACCTGGGAAGGGTCGTGGGAAAGGAAATTGATGCCGGCCCAAGACTTGTTTCCAAACGTCCTTTCGGGGGTGTCTTTTTAAACAGCCCTCCTCTCTTGAGTAAACACTGGTGACATTTGCGACGGAGCGCCAGGCGCCTTCGTGCGAACCAGGCGGGCAGCTCCGTTACACCTCAAGATATATTGGGCCCGAATGACCCCACAGTCCGTCACAGAATCAGCTATATTGGAGCCATACCTGTAGACTGGTGGCCGGAAGGAGCTGCCAAGTTGAATGGCAATGAACTGGAGGGGTCACGGGGAATATAACACGGAAAGGGATGGGAAAGGGAGAGCTGGGCTCCCAAGGCGAAGAATGGAAACGGTGGAACAAAAGGATGACTGTGGTGCGAGGGGGAGGAGGAGGAAGGCGGGCGGGGGTGATGAAAATTTTTCGAAATGAAGGATAGTAGGAAGAGGGAGAGAGTATGAGGATTGCATGATTGAGCCAAAGAGCGGGGGCGTATAAATGAGCTTAAACAATGGCCAATTACACTATTCTGCATACCGCTATTTTTTTCTATGCTAGGGTATACCGAAGGACTGGAGAAAAAAAATTGAGAAAAAAAGTATACCTCCCGCCAGGAAAATGGGTGCAATTTCCTCCAATTAAAGCATCGGTGGTAGGTAAGCGCCATGTGAATGTGGCGGGTTAGTTTTCTCAAGGTGGCCGCAAATAGCATCCAGGGGAGCAATTAGGATGCTAGGAGTGGAAGGCGAAGAAGAAGAGAAAAAAAATAGTGGAGGTCTCGATAAACGTGAGGAGACGACCCCCTAAGCGCGATTCGTATCGCACAAAGCAGCAAGAGCGTGGAGAATGGTTACCTAAAGCTGGTTTCGTGACGGGCTGATGCATTTTTGGTTGTCAAACGTTCATATTCGGTGCCAACGTGGGAGAGAGGAAGTAGGCCACATTTAGAGTTTCTCACGGCTGTAAGCAAGAACCCATTTTGTGTCACCCTGATCGGTTTAAAACGCACCGCCCGCTGAAACCCGAGACCTTGGGGCGCATGGGAGGAGGCCTGGGCGGCACCCTCCTTTTAAGCTATTGTGTGCCTTGTAAATCAGATTCGGCGCCCCTACCAGGCAGCGCCTTTAATATATTCGGGGCGCCCCCCCACGACTACCGAATTAGGCGAGGTGTTAAATATGGCGCTCTGGTTCTCCCTAGATGCCAACTAGGCTGGAAAGGACCATTCTGCGACCAGTGCATGTCGTACCCGGGGTGCCTGCACGGATCCTGCCAGCTTCCTTGGCAGTGCAATTGCGACGAGGGCTGGGGTGGACTCTTCTGCAACCAGGACCTCAACTATTGCACGAACCACAAGCCTTGTCGCAATGGTGGGACCTGCTTCAACACGGGGCAGGGCTCGTACACGTGCAACTGCCCGGAGGGGTACTCCGGAACTGACTGCGAGATCAAACTGGATGACTGCGCCCACCAGCCTTGTCTCAATGGAGGCACTTGTAGGGTAGGTGTCGATGTTGTTGCTGACGACAATGGAAGGGTGAGTGGTGTGCTTGACCGGTTCTTGTCACTTTTCGCTTCAGGACAATGGCACCAGCTATGTCTGCGCCTGCCCGACTGGTTGGCATGGGCGCCACTGCGAGACGTCGGCCCAGACTTGCGCCGACACACCGTGCAAGAACAAGGGGACATGCATAGATACTGAGGAGGGGTACCTGTGCCACTGTCCGCCTGGTTACGCCGGGACCACCTGCGAGGTGCAGATCGACGAATGCTCACCCAGTCCCTGCCTGAACGGTAAGTGTTGCATTGTGTGATGATTGAGTGAATGGGGTGGATGGACAGGGATGCTGAAAGTCCCCGATCTTGCGTTGTTCACAGGGGGCAGTTGTGTAGACCAACTGAACGGATTCCGATGCCACTGTCCGACTGGCTTCACTGGGGACCGGTGCGAGACCAACATCGACGATTGCCGCGATAACCCTTGCCTGAACGGAGGGAGCTGCCAGGACCAAGTGAATGGGTTCAAGTGCCAGTGCGTCCCCGGTATGGTGGGCTCCCTGTGCCAGGACAAGGTGAATTACTGCCTAGCGAAGCCCTGCGCCAATGGCGGCGAGTGCCGGGAGATGCTGAACGACTTCCGGTGCGCCTGCCGGCCCGGATTCGGCGGAAAGGACTGCAGCAGTGAGACGGACGAATGCGCCAGTGCACCCTGCCTGAACGGCGGGACCTGCGTCGATCGCGTCAACGAGTTCGTATGCCAATGCAAAGATGGCTTCGGTGGGGCACGGTGCGAGGGGGACGCGACCACACAAACTAATGTGTCGCGAAGGGTGTCCGACCTGGAAGCCGGCATGGTCGGCTCAGTTGTTGAAGGCGACGACGACGACGGCCTGTCGGCGCAACACGTGGTGCTGATCGCCACGGTCTCCACGGCCATCCCGCTCCTGGTTCTGGTGGCGGCTGCGGCGGTGGTGTACATGAAATACAAGCGCAAACGCGAGCGACGCCGCGCCGACGACGAGGCGCGCAAGCAGAACGAGCAAAACTCCATGCAGGGCATGAGCAAGAAGTGCCTGGACGAGCACATGATAGTGAACCCGCTCGACTACCCGAAGGCAAAGTGCGTGAACACCAGCAGCAATGGACTGGTTCCGACTCACGATGAGCCGGACTGCTGCAACTACTCCAAAGACAACTCCAGCTACCACACCCTCCAAAGAACTAAGTCAAGTAAGCAGCTCAACATTGACTCGGTGGCCCGACGGGCATCCGCGTTGAGCGACAAACTCGACAAAGACTACGATAACCTGTGCGCGAACAGCAGGACTCCTTCCTCGGTGGACCGCAGAGTGTCCACTTTAACCTTAGACTCGCACGTGTCCTCATTGTGCAACAATAGGTAAATATCCTCCTCCCAAAGTGCTTATCTGTAGTGCCAGTGAACACAGACACCTACACAGTGGTTTTTTGCATGCTGCACCTGTGCCACACATGACGGCCACACTTCTTCTTGGCCCGGAGTCGACCATCTCAGGCGGGATGGTATGATCATTGCTTCATTTTTCACCTTTCGATAGACCCTTCTTATATGCCTGCCGATAGATGGGCCAAGAAAGAGTGCTGGGCCAGTACTTTGCTTGATGATCTGAAACAAGTGTCTGACCCATGCCCTTCCTTTTGTTGTCCCTTGCAGCGAAGGCACGTTAGTCAAACGGCCTGCAGATGAATTGAGTTGCGGCCAACAGAGCAGTGTATATGTGATAGGGGAGCACTACCCGGAAGGCCTCTTCGCTACGGAAGTGTAAGCACAGAAAAAAAGAACTCCCACAACAAGAGCCCTATGGACTCGCGTGACGTTGGAAAACACAATCCACCAAAAAAGGACAATTTAACATGAATAACTTATTTATTACACTTCCCCCATCGCAATCATCCTTAATCCTGATCCCAAAAACTTTTTTGTCGCCTGCCCTTTTCCACATCTTTATCATGAAACCTGCGATTTTTTGAGACTGGAACGGACTGCGATGATTGGTGATTGAGGTGAAGACTTTCTTTACATATCTTTTGTTATTGTTTTTTTGAAAGTGCCTTCAGTGCCGTCGCGGTGACACTTTTTTTTTGCATTCGTGCGATGATTGCAGGGTTTCATTCCCTCTCTAACCTTTACCTTATATATAATTGCCTTTACCTGAACGTAAAAAATTATATATCCTCCACACCCCCTTGTGTTCACTCAGTGGCGAAAGGAACCTTCGCCAGGTACCCTGTTTATCAATCATGTTCTATCAAGAATTTTTTTAATGAGTGAATAATTATGAGAAAAAAAAATGTGAGAAGAGTGGTGATCATGACTGCAAGTGAAAAAAGAAAAATCATGTGGACAAGGAGGAAACGTGGTGGACAGTGGAAATTTTTTATGGCCACCTCCCGATTTTTTCACCAATCGATATACCTTTTCTTTCGAACAATTATTTTTGTACCCCCGTCTATATCTCTCCTCTCCTCCTCCTACCCCCCACTACTTATATCCTACCCACAACCTTCCCTCTCCATTGTTGCCATTTATTCAACGACTTTAAAACAATAATGTTAGTGAATTGTTCTGAAGGCAAAGTCAGCCTCCCAAAGTAGTAGTGTAATCAGGAGTAATGAGAGAAAGATAATGTAAGAAAAAAATGAAAAATTTACACAAAAAAGTATTACAAGGTAAACTTAGTAAGTGATCTTAATTGTTGACGTGATCTCTTTTTTGTTGTCTTGGCAACAAGGACCTTTGTTTCCACGGGTCGTGATGAGCTGGACTATCATTATTATCGCTATTATTGTTTCGACGAATTGTCAATGAGCATTCACTATTATTGCGCTATTATTGTGATTGACCTTTTTTTCTTTTTTTGTTCTTTAGGTGTGGTCGTGTTGATGGTTAGGTTTTTTTTGGTATTTCGTTATTATTATTTTTGACTGTTTAACTTGGTGACCAGGGTCCTTGTTGAAGCGGCAACAGCATTTTCTGCTCTAATTTTTTGTGTTGTTGTCTTAGGCCGTTGCTTTGAATTGTTCAGCTCGTAAGTGACAGAGGTGTTCAAAAATGTATAGGGAAACACGAATCAATGGAGAAAAAAAGATAATGTAAGGTAGAGCCATTTTTTCGTGGAACACCTCTAACTGTCACAGTGAGTACGTAGCATTGGGATGGGATGGGGTTGAGTAAAATAGTATTGAGGCTGACGGACCTTGCCGGACAGCAGTTAATAAAATATTCAACTGTGAGCTCCAAACACTTTTTTTTTTCTTTGAACAAAGACAGAGGTTCCTGTTAACCGAGCTAAGTCATTTTTTGCCCTTGGGGAGGGAAGTTTTTTGGTCCCCAAACAACCAATTTTTTTCGTGTGCCTTTTTTGTTACGTGGTACATGTACTTACAATTGTGTTTTTTGAATGTGTTAAAGTATGAGTACTTTATGTAAAACTTTTGTACAGTGATGTATATTTATAGTGAAACGCCTGATGTGCTGTAAATACTGGTAATTGAAATTGTCAATAAGAATGTTTCAATGTCAACTTTGAATAAAAGTCATGATCTATTTTTTCAAGTACAAAAATATTCTTAGAATTTTTAATTAGGCATGCCACAATCCTTCTTAGTCCCACACAGCTACCGCAATGCTGCTGGAAAGTGAAGCTGGTGCATCCAAGTGCCTTCGAGTCATCTGCCACTTTCACATCAGACCAGCTAGATCTACGCGAATCCAAGAGGTGAGTACTGCCTTGCATTTTTTTTCTGCTTCAACTTGTTGAGAGACAAGCATGTGAGTGTGCGATAGCTGCGAGTTAAATAACCCTACAACCAACCGGGCATGTGATAATCAGTGTACAACTTGGCCAGCAGCACCTGAATGGGATAAGAGCTGCTGCTTTTTTGAGGAACTCTCTTAACTGATGCCCCACTACCACTATCATGCGGCCCATTTAGGCAGGTTTTCAGGTTTAGAGCCTCCTGTCAGGGGTTGGAATATAGCTGAAGGGATAACAATTATTTATTGGCTTCCTGCGGAGATTGTGAGCAGTGTGGGAACTTGACCGGCAGCCATGATATGCTGCCTGCCCTCGTGTCGTCATCCTATGAACCTGAACAAGGTGGATCTTTCATACACACTTTCTTTCCTGATCAGGATGAGGATGCTGCCCCTGCTTCTTCCAATCCCACCACTTTCCAACAGGTCCAAAAAATGGACCCCCTTATCTGCCTAATTCTGTCCAATGAATGGGACCATAAAAAACGAGTTGATGATCAAGATTCAGGTGGGCCAGGGTGTCTGTGGGGTGCTCCCAAAAGAAAAAGAAACGTGGGAAGGAAGACCGAGTCCCAACACCTGGATTTCATTCCCACCATGTGTGCCTTCCCAGGGGTTTCAAATGGTGCAAGAAAAGATGCCCAAAAATGCTGGTGATTCATGACCCCCCCGTCCTTATAATCAACCTTTCAATCATCACTGGTCGTTAACCTAATAATCGGCCTAAAAATGTTGCATCCTGTAGATGACTATGCGAGCAGGTCGGTTACGCGGTACTGGCTGACGTCCAGAGGAAATTAGGGGCCAACTTAGAAGCACAAGACGACAGTCCTTTTTGCCCTACAACATCCCCCCCAGACCTGCTTGCAACCCTGTTTTTTGTTTTTGTTTTTTTTTTCCTTGAACCCACCCACCACCCACGCCCTCATCCCGAAAGCAAGGTGCACGGAGATACGGTTGGGGAGGCCTCCACAAAAGCAGGCCTTCTCATCTTCAGGACACCAGCAGCAGGAAGACAAGCACGACTTGCCTCCGACTCCCGCACGATACACTACCCATACATACCCCTATCCACATTTTATTCCCACTTTCATCACGCACTCTGATTGGCCAAGCCACGGAATTGACCTTCAAAACTAATGTGTTGTCAGCTTAATTGCACTGGATCCGTTGCCTTTTGCAAGTGTTCGTCAGGTGAAAAGATTATTAACGCTGAATATGTATAGCTAGACATAGAACTGGATTTTGGAGCAGTTTTTATACTGGGATGGTTTTTAAATGGCCGGGATTGTAAAGCCGGATGGATACGGTACTGTATTTTGTACACGCACTGCCGCATGAATATGCATTTGAAGTGAGTGCAGGAAATTCGCTGCCCAAATCGTGTCAAACGGGCCTGTTTTTTAACGGGGACAAGTGCGAGCCTTTATGCATGTTAAGTGAGGTCTACACGTTTGGTATGTAAATCATGCGCAACTGTTTAACCCCATTTAATGTTGCTATTCTATTGAAACGAGGCGCGTGCCGTAACTCTCCAATCACTTTGGTATTGTTCGGTTACCATATCTACCACATGTTGTTTTAATACGAGAACACATATACATCAACGTCGGATTTAGGGTGGGATTGCCTCAATTAGCGCAACATTTTGACCCAAACTAACCAGCATGTGCAGTGTCCTTCATGTATCTCATGAATGAATCACCATATATTTTCTATCATTATTAATTTTTGCGCAATATTCACAACTATATGCAGAATTCCTTCCTATTTGGATTTGAAATTCCTATTTCGAAGCGCTGTACACTCGGTCACCAGTTAGACCGAGTTAGATAGGGTCACGTATACTGACAAGGCTGACTGACTGTCAAAACGGTTCGATTTTGACCGTGAACCTTCCTATTGCATTTCTCCGTGATATCATGGTACTGACTTACTTGTCTTTGAACTTGACTCTATTTGTAAGCCCCCATGAGGGCTAGGTCGAGCTAGGCTCTGCAAATATTGTTGTACAAATTGAACTCAATGTCGATAAGCGGACGACTTTCTAAGCCCATCTTAGTTCAACAGGTATGCAAACACTAAAGAATCAACTCGAAAATGTATGCAATTTTCTACCTCTAGCTACGCCCACGTATAAAATGACAGACTGGCTACCTCGTACATGACACGTGCTGTAGAATATATTCCACATGCACCGTTTCAATCGATGACAAATGCCCGACTTGCCGCTAAACTCCATTACCATAATCCATACACTTACGTAATGTGGACATGACTCGTGAAGGGCTGAGGCGCCAAAAAAAAATCAACACCATTGTTACCCCCCTTTTGTCCATCCAATTTTTTGATGCGTCAAGTCGTTAGTGAGAATCCCAGCAAAAAATGGCACGCACTCTCGGAGGGATCCCTATTGTATCCTTTGATGTGCCAAATAGCTCCCCCCCCCACCTCCCTTATTTTCAAAATTCCCTCTGCCACCTGTAACACCTTTTACCTTTTGGGGGGCTACCAAAGCGGCACTGATTGAAGCAAAACCTCCGTTTTCCAACAGCATTATTCTGGGGAGGAAGATGCCAGATACTTCCAATTTATTCTCCTGTGACCAATCCCATTAGGACGGGAGAAAGAGCAAGGGGGTAAATTGCGGTTTGGGGAAAAGAAGAAGAAAAAAAAAAATCTTGAGTTTTTATGATGGGACACGTTGGCCACTCTTCGCCTTCCTTCATCCAACAACTCTTTTGTGTGTTGTTCCAGCGGACTCCTTCAGTTTGGTTTCAACACTGCTTACTCTGCCTTATCGTTGTTGTTTTTTTTTGTATATTGGGGCCGCCTTCTAGTGGGCTACTTTAGGAACTTTTCTATCATATATTGGTTCGGATGAAATTGAGAAAGTGGGAAAGAATTTTGGGGCTGTTTTTTTATTAGATTTTAGGAGTTGCCGCCCAAAAAATTGCGGGTTTTGCAACCAGTGGGTAATGAATTGAGTAAAACTAGTTGATGCATTTTTTTAAAGTGTAGAGAGTATTAGGCAGGAAGGGAAACTCATTTTTTCCCACTGTGCTCAGGCGTAGGATGAACCGGATGAGGAAAGGGGCAGTTCTTGTCTGTACACTTTGGCCATTACATTCATTGCTTGTGGTAAAACCGATTCGAGGAAATC
This sequence comes from Catajapyx aquilonaris, assembly GCA_000934665.2. Taxonomy (NCBI): domain Eukaryota; kingdom Metazoa; phylum Arthropoda; class Diplura; order Dicellurata; family Japygidae; genus Catajapyx; species Catajapyx aquilonaris. The sequence goes on from KZ538638.1 coordinate 31,039, forward strand.
GAATAGGAATCAATCAAGTATTGGTTGCTCTAGTTTAGGACGGGCGGACTGCACCTCATCCATCATAATTTGTGTGTCAGGCAGTGAAAAAGCTGAATGAACCGAATCGTTCATATTTGGAACAAAATAGAGCCGAACTATTCCGTATAGTCATAAGCCACTTATAACGCAGCAGGAACTGGTTTTTACTATAATACCATGTAATTTCAGACTAATTAATCGGTACATATAAAGTAAATCCCCATATACAACAGCTGAGAATGCAAGCTGCCAAGGTCTGAATTCGCAATCATGTGGATGGAAGCATACAATGTTCGCATGCTTTGTCAATGTTCCTCTTGCCTTTTGTATATCGAGTTCTTGATTTCAGACTGCCATTTAGTGGAGCCACTCGGTACTGGTACTACCGTAGATGTATTGAATTAAGTATGTGACCTAAGCGCAGGTTTGAAAATGATTATGCATTTTTCCAAAATCCGTTGCAGTCGAGCTCATTAAAAGCGACGTAAGAAGAATACTTTTTCCGCAACTTTTCCCCACGAGTAATATCATTCTACATGTGATTCGTCTGTTTACATTACGGAACGTGCAATATAATCGTGTAGGGTGGCGAATAAGTAGCGAAACTGGGCCTGAGGGTAAACCCCTAAGAAGACAATTGCCGGAAGTTAAATATCTGTGTGAGAGATTTTTGCCTATGACCGCCGCCTTTCGCTGGCCAGGCGGAAACGACTGCTATCCTTTCCTTCCCATCCGATGACCTTTGCCCCTTTGGGGAGGTCAATTTGCGAAAACGCGAGGAAGGAAATTACGTGCCAGGTGCGTACGTGCAGGCTCCCAAAAATTGCAAATATTTTAACCCCCCCCCCCCCCCNCTAGAATTTAGGGTGTGACATTGAGATACATCGGTTTTTGAATGAATGGTCATAATGTGTTCTTCCTTGGTTGGCATGGCAGAAAAGAGGTGGCTGACCTCTCGTCTCCCGTGAGCAAGCTGCCTTGGCTTCCATCTTGATAACAGCAAAAGGCAGGAAACGAGCCTCAATAAAGAAAAGTAGGGGGGAGGAGGTGGGGAGGAGGGGTGTATGTGGACATGATGCTTGGGAAGAAGAGGCCACCTGTATGCACGTGCACGGTGCGTTACCTTCCCCTCCGGACATTTTGCAAAAAAAACAAAAAAAAACATATGCAACGTGGGGCCATTTTTTTTTTGCAAGTATGGTACGTCCAATAATGAACGAATTTTTTTAAACAAATTTTTTAGTAGAAAGCGGCATCCGGAGTTTGCATATTGTCACGAACATGCTTTGTCACTCGCCTACTGACCAATTTCAACTTAGCTTTCTCCCTAGTGTGCAGACATGTCTGAATTCGGACCCATCGCGCTTCCCATGCTGTGATTGGGTTTGTCACGGTTGGCTCCGATCAAATTGCCCTTGGAACTTTACAAGTCGAACCGAAACCGAGACACGAAAGCACCGCAAATTTAGTAAACTTTTCTTTGCCATTTTCGACCGATATCCGCACGAAACCTTCGAAAGAAAAATTTTCCTTCTGTCTTAACATGCAACCTGACAGTACACCCACCGGCTTTAAGCATCGGTAATATTAAATTTCAAATGATGTTTTTCGGGCTGTACTACCAGTACCTGATTTGAGACATGTGGAGAAAAGCAATCCGGACTTGTTTTTTTCTCCAACCGAATTTAAAAATAGGTATAATTAATTCGGAAGACAGGGAAGGCTAGTCTTCCCTAAGGGCTTTCAAGTAATACAGGAAGTCCCGAAGAGGAGGAGGGTGGAAGGAGCCCACTCATTTTATTCTAACCCCCTGGAAGCCCCCACTAATTGCAAGAGAGGGGGCTGCCTTCGTTAGGCCCGAAAAGTTGGTCAGGAAACCTGACCAATCTTTGTCTCCATCAGAAGCCAAACGGCATTAAAACCTCGCCTTTTATGTTCCCACACTGTGTGGCGGCAAAAATTTTAAGGGCTTAGTTGTAGCCCCCCCCCCCCCAATCTGAAAATTTTTATATCCTCGGAATTTGTAGTCCGAAATGCTCGAAATGTATCATCCTCCTCTTATCCATCACAGCTTTTCACTTTACAGGCTACCTGACACTCAACAAGGTCTTATCAACACAAGTCCACAAGATATCAAAGTCAACACATCCAACACAATCCACCCCACCTCCCCACAACAAATCCAAACACAGACCGTGAGAAAAGTTTCTTGCTAGTTATCTAATCGGTCGGCTTCAAATGCAAGGAAAAGCATGCAATGATGCATTTCCGCCTATGACTCTTTTCAAGAAGTGGTGTTTAGGAGGTGGAGAAGGGGAGGTGGAATGGACGTGTCTCTTGTTGTTGTATGTGTGTGTGTGTGTTTTTTTTTTTTTGCGTGGGAAATGCATTCCGGATCTGCAGGGAATTCGATCTGGCTCATGCTAATCGCTGTCGTCACTTTATTGCTGGCCGTGAGGAAGTCTTCCAGTTTATTGCTCGGAAATATGCGACGCGATTTTTGCGTGGGAAAGTCAACCCCTGGCTCGGGAAATTGTGGTAGGAAATAATTAATAGGATGATTTGCACTTAGCTACTGCAGTGCATTCACACCAGCAAATTATACTGCGCTATAAATCGTGACAGAACTATACAAAGAAATTGGCCAATTACAACGTGATCTCAAATTAGTGGTTAATGCGAATATTTAAAGCGCACCCCTTACCTTCAATTTACTGCGATAAAATGCGGGGTTGCATTTCTCTTTTGGTCCTCTTAAATTCGTGTATAAGTGTTGGGCCATAGGCGGAAAGGGGCTATTAACGCTATTAAGAACTTGTACGTACAGTGTGATTCAACAAATCGCTGCCAGTTGATATAAGAAGGTTATGATAGCAGTTACGCCAATTTGAATAGCTCAGTTCAACTGATTGGTTCACATAGTTCATGCAACTGATATTATCAAACTATCATGCGAGATACCGATTACTGTTATAACTTACATAGGTGCATACGTGCATTGCAACTGATAGAATTTTTAGTTACGTTATTTAATTCAGAACTACTGGAATACCAATGGCATCTGCATCTGTGGTTAATATAATTCCATATTCAGAGAGAAAATATTGTCTTATAAAAAAGTTTTGGCCAAATACACAACCACGCACACTCAACCAAGGTGAATGAAGTTTATAGAAAAATAAGTGATGATGGTTGTATAGCTCCAGGATACATTTGGGCAAAACTTTTTTTTTTTTTTTGACAAACAGTCATGTTTTGTCAGGTCATTCTCGGACTTTTCTGCCAAAAAATGAAATACCGGGGACTGCATTTTGTGTATTTAACATTAAACTGTGAAAACGAAGTAATTGTTCATGTACAGTTTTGTACCACAATTATTCTTCAAACTCATCCAACTCGAACCTTCCACAACTAGTTTTTTCTAGTCACTCGGAGATTCGAGTTCCACTATATGTCAATGCGATCCATATCACTGATGAGTTACTTATCCCCCAATCAAGATACGAACGAACCAAGATGGCCGCGTACTTATGTCCCTCAGGAGGCCATCTTGAGGTCCCCAGCCCGGTTGGACCCATGGAGAACCGGTCATTGAATAAAAAGAGGGACAGTCATCGATGGGGTGAGTAATCCAACGCTATCATCCGATTAGCACGCAAAAAAACCCACACTCTGAATGCCCTCCCCTGGAGAGTGCGAGTCGCAATTGGCACCAACGTGAGTTTTGTGCTCGAATCATGAGTGGAAATCCTGTTTGCCTGCTCACATAAGTATGCAGAGTGCGTTCTACCCCTCCCCCTCCTTCCAAACACCGCCCCCCAAAACTCCTTAATTTAAACACACCGGAAACACACCTCCCCGCCACCACCTCAGCTACCTCCGACCTTGGCCGTGGCTGCCCAGGGGCAAGAAAGACCAACGAAGGAAGGAAGGGGGTGATTCCTTTTCTAACCCAAGTCCATTTACCCCCTTCCTTTTTCCATTCATGCTGCTTTTCGGAGGAGACCCCTTAAGGGAGACACAGAACAGAAAAAAAAAGTGTTCCGGGCCCCTTTTCCTGTTGCTACCTCTCACCTAACACATTTCATTCTTGGTGAGGCCTCCGGATGTGGGAGCAACCCAGGAGGAATATGAAACTGTAGGTCCTACCCTCTGATTTCAAACTAGGATCGTTTCCAGCTTTTTTTTATTATTGGTGTTTAATACGTGTGTACTCACGTACTACGTGTATGACTAGGTGGCTGCACGAAACCTGAACTTTTTTTTACTGGGGGTGTGATGGTAAAAATGTGTGCAATTACGTGGCGTGGAAATTGCGCGTGTGTTTTGCGAGAGTGGGAGAGATGATGAGTGTTATCCTGGGCAGGTATGCAACTTAAGTGACGCGCGTGTTCGCCTGGCTGTCCATTCGTCAGGGGCAGGAGCGGGACTTCAAAATAGGATTTTCAAAATTTTCAAAAATCGCACTATTTACTTTTTGTACTTTATATACGTACAGGCTGTATCAACAAGGATGCCTTTTTGTTCAAATGCATCACTCTGACTAATTTGGCCTCCCTCTGTTGTTGCTAATTTGCTATCGTAGCCTACTCTCTGAACCTGAATTTGAAAATTGCAATTTCTATACATGTTGAAACGAGAAGCTGTCCCAACTTTCTCCACCGGCTTGACCCCTTGACATCCAGCCACTATGACATTCATGTCGCGCATCCAATTCCAAGATGCGGTGCTACATACAATGCAGAAAGTGACACAGCCTCGCGCAACTCAAAATCAATCGCGCTCATTTCAATGACCCCGAAAAAAGCCTACTACTCTCCGGCCATTTGACTCGAGTTTGTTTGTCGCTAGTTGCCAGGAATCGACACGAATGGCATTACTTATGCATGTTTAAGTGCGGGATATATCACCTAGATAGTATCAGCGACTTAATCACAGTATCCTTCGGCGCCAATCGAGTATTCCTATCGCGCCGGCTATATGTATATGAGGGGGGCCCTCCCAAGTATAAATGGAACTGACCGTGAGGAAGGCCAAGTGGACAATAGTAGCCTTGGCCGTGGTGAATAATACAGGTTGTGGCCATATTATAGTTTGAGAATGGGTACCGGCCGGCACCTGTTGATGTTTGCCCAGGTGCTCATCTCTGACGCACGACATGTTTGTGCAACGTGATGTCCTAAACTGGCCTCAAAAATCATGAAGGTGTCAGCCATTTTTTGGAGGGAGAACTGATGGCCTCTAGGGAGGGAAACATTGCATATCGTGAATACTGCAATGGTCCAAATCGTGACCCATCCAGCTCACGCTTCTCAAATCCACGGGCAAATGGAGCGTATAATCACCATGATTGGCTCGGGTATTACACGCTGCGAAATTGGACAATTTTTGCCATTTCATTTTCTAGCCAATCCTTGGAAACAAGTGGCTGGGTCTGGCTGGCTGCAGGGGATGGATCTTTTACTCCCAGGCCTTTTCCTACCGGGACTCACCAAACCTCCTTCTCCACCCCCTCCTCCGCCTCTTCCCTCCTCCGAAACATTTCTTGGCCTCAGCTTTGTCCATAGGCCTTCTCTGCTGGCTCTTTCGTTCCCACGCTAGGAAGCCAGGTGGCGCCCTCAACCCCGTTGCCAAGTCACTCACCATCTTTTTGCCCGCCTTACAATCTCGGACCATGTCTTTTGTTTCCGGAATCGGATGGAGGACAACGCGTTTGCTTCATTTTTACACACTTTTGCATATGGCAAAATGGTTTTTTTTTCCGTGCTGAATTGGGGATAAAAATATAAAAAAAAAGCGGTTGTTATAATTTCCGCGATGGATGTACGTGGGATTTCTGACTCCCGACCTTGGAGCATCATTGGATCTAAGTATAATCTATGATATTATTTATATGCATATTTAAAAAAATAAACAGGCGGACAGCGTTTAATTTACGTGAAATCGGATGGGAACTTGCTTGTTTTCGTAAACATAAGAGTTAGAAAATGTTTTTCTCTCCCACTCTGGAATGGTCCAAGGTTTCCCATGCAGGGGTCGAAAAATCGGCTACCTACCCGAAAAACCTACCCACCTCCCCTCTAATTACCGGCGCGGCACCTTGAAAAATCCCTCTTTTCTGTCGGGGGGGAAAATCCGGCAACGCGGCCACCAGGTTATTTCAACGGAACGGGCCTTCAAAACCCCACTCCCCACCAACCCACCTACCTTAAAAAGTCCTCATAAAAACGGAACCCCTCAAAGTTGCTCCCCAATCCCACCCACCTCCCCACCCCAACCCTCTCCTTCTTAATATTCACCTCTGCTGCCGATCCAAAGCCAATTAAATCCTGGGAAGAAACAACATGGACACGTCAAAGTACAGCATTGGAAACATTGCACTCTTTAAATGTGCATAAGGTGGTTCCATTTTTGCATTTTTATCGGCCCGATTCATCTAGTAGGAATCAATATGCCTATTGCGATATATCCCCAGATAGACTCTCTAGAGATCGAATTAATACTCAAGTTGATTATATAATCAGGGTTGACAATCAGGTAATGACGCAAACCATGGAATGTTAGGAGGGTAAAAAAAGATATGTAAAAATTAGCCAAAGGTGGACATCTCAGTCCCGTTTTTTTTTCGCAACATTTGTGGACACAAAAAAAGGCCTAAATGCGACCTTCCAAACAGTTTTTGCGATGTCGCAGTTCAAAAACCTCATGGAAGGTGAACAAGAAGTTGCAATTATGCCTTACTCCTGAAGGCTCACACCACTGATTTTCCGGAGATTAATGGGTGGAAGAACAGTTATGAAAATCACACACGCATCATGTTCCTTTCAGAAGTTGTCCGTTGTGGAAAATAAGCTGGAACATATGACACTTTACTAAACACCGTTCAGTTCTCCCTATACAAAACTTTGGCTTATTTTCATCTCGTTTTATGTACATCCGATAAACTTCGAGTCAACATTGACACAGTTTTAGCGTCTCTTTCCACTTGAAGAAAAGCGAAAAACGTTTAGGCAAACATGCAGGTGCGCGGCTATACATATCAAAGCACATAATTGCATTACCTTCTCTCGCGATAGCTTGTGATTGGACATTCAACACCCTAGTGTTGGAGGATAGCATTAAGCAACCTCTTCTTAAGATCTTCTTTCACCTGACATCCCTCCTCCAAAGCGCAATAAATAACCCTCCCTTTTACAGAGGAGCTTAAGCAGTGAAGAAACCAACTGTGAAATTATAATAAGGATTGTGATGATAAAGGAGACTGAAAAAAAAGTGGCTTCTTCAAAAATAGGTCTAATTATACACGACTTATGGTTGTCAGTAAGTGGCAACCCTTTCTCTTTTCACATGCAAACAGCGTTGTACGCATCTTTTTTACATGGGAAGTTGGGCTCCTGCGGTTACTTACTGCAAACGGGTGATGTTACAGGAAGCCAAAAGGCATCTGTGATGACACCAGGGGGCGTTACTGAACCCTGAACCTATAATAATTATCACCGGTTTTTCTTGGGGATTCCACCCTTGGGCTCCCTCCATTCCCCCCCCCCCCCCCC